>CM054160.1:46541871-46551871 GCA_028751875.1 Rapana venosa
GGTACAGGACATAAATGAGTTGGAGAGGTCAACAGTCTGTGTCAAGGTTTAAGTTCCATTTCTTGATCTGCCAAAATTTTGGGGTTTTTTGTTTGGGTTTTTTTTTGGTTTTGAAAAATTTTTCTTGTTGTTAGATTTAGAAATAGTATTGTAATTTTGTTAGAAGTTTAGTGAAGCAGTATGTGTATTTGGTAGCAGCAGCAGGGAGCAGCAGTAGTAGTAGTAGTAGCAGCAGTAGCTGTTTTGTTTCAGTTTTGTGTTGTTGTAATACAGAAGTGTAGTTTTGTAGAGGTTGTAACTTGTTCTTGTTTTGTAATAAAATTTCACTGTTTAAATTGAAATATGAGTTGTATAATTTTTAGTCAAATTCTTTAATAAAATTCTTTTCCCCTTTGCTCAGCTTTCACATATTCGTTTTTTTGGAAATCAAATTTAGACATACAAAATCTTAATTACCCCACCCTTTTTTCTTTGCTTTTACAAGCCCTCCTTTTTTAACTCCCCCTCCATCTTGTCTGATAAAGGTTTAATGAACAGACGAAAAGAAGACAACTTGTAAGCTATTCGATAATGTACATGCTATGTCGTTTGTCGTTTTAGTTAGTCGTTTCTCTTGGAAAATGTAATTGTTGTGTTGTGTGTGTGATGGTTTGGGTTGATGAGAGAGAGAGAGAGAGTTAAGAAAAGAGAGAGAGGGTGTGTGTTGTGGTGTGTGTTGAGCTGTGCCGTGTGCGTTGTGTGTTGTGTGTGTGTGTGTCTGTTTTTGTGTGTGTGTGTGTTGGTGGGCAGCGTGTGTTGTGGTTTTTGTGTGTGTAAACCACAAAAAAAGGGTGTATGTTGTGTCTTCTGTCACCCCCACCCTCTCTTATGTCTTCCACACCACTCTCATCTCTCTCTCACACACACCACACACACACCACACAAACACACCACACACCACACACAACACCACACACAACACACACAACACACACAACACACACACAAACACACACACAGAGATACATCACACAACACACACACACAAACACCACAACACAAACACCACAAACACAACACACACAAACACACACACACACTCCAACACACACAACACACACACACCACACCACACACACCACACAAACACCACACCACACACAACAAATCATACACAACTCAACACAACACACACATACAAACCACATACACCCACCACCACCACCAACACACACAAACAACACACAACACCAACACACAACACACAAAACACACACCAAACACCACACAAACACCAACAAAACACACACAGCACAAAAAAATTCACCTGAAAACAACGAGGCAAACAAAGACAAACACAGACACGAAGAAAAACAACAACACAACAAAACACACAGCAAACCGCAAAAACCCAAAAACAAACAGCAAGGCACACCACAACCACACACACCAATGACAAACACACACATAAACAGAAAAATTTTAAAACAAGAGAAAAACGCAACACGGACACAAATGGAAACACTTTTCACACCAAAGACTAACCCACCAAACCACCCACAACACGCGGAATTCAACAAACCCCCAAACAACAACAACAGAAAAACCAACAGCCCCACACCACCACTAAACCACGACAGAAAACACATAACTGTCAGAAAAACACCAGAAACACGTCAGTGAAACACTGACAACCACCGCCTGATCAAACACACATCCCACCAAAAACACACAACAGACAGCATCCAAAGGCAGACTACCGTCAAAACGTCAAACACAAAAACCACAAACCAAACAGCACAAGGACAAAGGGAACCAGGCACACTCTCAAAATTAGGAAAATCTACATCAGACACACAGACACATTCACACACAACAAGACACAAAATCACACCCCAAAAGCATATTAAAACAACGGAGAAAAGACTCAAAAATAACTACAACACGACATGGGAAACCCCACCCACGACTTCTAAAACTCAAATCACAAACAAACCCCTAAAAATCCAAAAACCACCAAAATGACAGAACTTTCCCAAAAGACTAAATTTCACACACCACTCACACCCCACTAACCCCAAAAAACCCCCCCACTCTGCAACACCTCCAACGCCTTTACAAAACTACTTTCGATACCCCTACTTAACACTTTCCCCCTTTTCATAATCACACACATCACCTAGAATTCTATTTTACAAGTCCCAACCACAACTTATCACAAACACAAAAAACAACTTCAACATCACAAAACTCCCTGGTTTTTAGATGTCGTTCTGTCTTGTTATTCTCCAACCCCCCCCACCACCCACAACAAAAAACTTCCCTACACTATCCATCTTCTTCTAACTCTTCCCCATGCATCACACGCTGACACCTATGGACTCGCCAATCACCTGGGCACGAAACAATCACAAATCTGGTTTTGCCGAATTATGGGTGGTGTATTGATGGAGTGGTGGTGATGGGAGGTGGTGGGGTTGGTGGTGTGTGTGGTGGTTGGTGTGTGAGAGAATTGCAAACCTGCATCACAGAGCAACAAACAAACAACGTGATAAACATAAAACCCTCTGAGGCCAAATAATGTTCAAAACCTTTCATAGGGATGGAGGGGTGGATGGAAAAGTGGGCAGAGGGGGGAAAGAAAGGGGGAAATGAAGATGAGGAGAGAAGAAGAGAAAGGAGAGAAGAAGAGAAACCCCTGTGGGAAAAATTGGGTAAAATGCAAACGCCTTTTTTGTTAGTTGAGTGGTCGAAAGGGGGTTATTACGAGGGGAGCGTCGCTTCTGACGGCGGAAAGGGGAATAGCCAAGCCAGTATTATTTAGTAGAGAAAATAGGAAGGAGCGCGAAATAAAGATTTTTTGGGGGGATGGGCTTCGTTGGGTGAAACAAGTGCTGCTAAAAATGGGCACTGAAAATCGCGGTGTGAGTTGACAGTTCTGCCTGTAGTCGTAGCAGGCTAATGCGTTGGTAGAGGCACGTCGTGGTTTAGCGTTCACTTCGTGATGCCAATTTGCGGTTCGATTTCCGCTGGTGTTTTTTTTTGATTCTTTGAAGTTTATTTTAGTTTGTATGCACCAGGGTAGCAACAGGACAGCAGTTGTGAAGTGATCGCGCGCACAATAGCGTCGTCACGGGTGGTAAAAACTGTTTCGTTGCTGTCTGAAATGGGAAAAAGCACGCATCTATGCATCTAAAGAAACTTTTCATGTTAAAAGGCTTTACCTTGAAGCTTTCCCAAATTTTGGTATTTTCGAACTTAACATAACAAAGAATAAAATTTTTTTCCAAGCCCTTTTTCTTGACTCTCGTTTATCCTTTTTACTACGGGATAATTTTTCTGGTAAGCGTTGGGAAATTTATTTTTTTTGAATCTTGGAATTTCATAGTGGTGTATGTTTGAAAAGAGCAGAGGAATGAGTAGGACGTTATAAAAAGAGTTGGGGGATGAAGTGTTGTGGTGCGTGTTTGGTGGGTTGTGTGTGTGTGTGTGTGGGTGTGTGGTGTGTGTGTGTGTGTGTGTGTGTGTGGTGTGTGTGGGGTGGTGTGGTGGGTGAGTATTTCGCTCAAAAATTTGTTGTCAAACTTCTTTTTAAGCTCTCAAAGGGTTTTTGGGGACCCTCCCCACGGATTTCAATTTTTATATAACAAATGAATAAGAAAACACTATGCCCTTTAAACACCACACCAAACCCAAAAAAAAACCCCCAAACCGATAAAATTTGTGGACCCCCCCCCCCCCCCCCCCCAAACACACAAAAAAAAAAAAAAAAAACCACAAACCCCCCCCCCCCAAAAAAAAAAAAAAAAAAAAAAACCCCCCCCCCCAAAAAAAAACCCAAAACAAAAAACACCCCCCCAAAAACCAAACCCCCCCAAAAAAACCCCAAAAAACCCCCAAAAACCCCCCCCCCCCCCCCCCCCCCCCCCCCCCCCCCCCACCCCCCCCCAAAAAACAAAAAAAAAAAAAAAAAAAAATTTGTGGTGTGTGTGCATGCGCAAGAGAGAAGCCAGAGCCCACAGAACAAAGAGAGAGTGTGTGTGTTTGCGCGCATGCGTGCGTGCGTGCGTGCACACGTGCATACAAACGACAGGCGCACTGCTCTAAATGGGGCGAGGATGAGGTATCACATTTCAGTCCCTGAAGTCGTAATGCAGCTACCTATCTTCATGGTTAAGGAGGCACCGTGGTCGAGTGGTTTAGGCGGTCGACTCGTGATCCAGAGGTCGCGGGTTCGATTCCCCGCTCGGCTCGGTGTTGTGTCCTTGGGAAAGACACTTTACTCCTATTTTCCTCACTCCACCCAGGTGTACAAGTGGGTACCAGCTCTGCTGGGGAAGTATCTGGCGACAGACTAGCGTCCTGTCACAGGGGTGGTGAAAAACCATCAGTTCGCTTAACGCTACAGAAACCGGGATAAGCTCCGGCTCTATGGGCCTTCTGGATCGAAAGAACATACTTCATGGTTGGCCAAAACGCTCGCGTACGCAAAATCTTACCATTGGTGAGTCTTCGAACTCTAACCCAGAAACGGACAGGGGAAAAAAATAGTTGTTTCAAGGAAAGCAAGGATCATTGTGTTTGGGATTCGTTGTCCTTTTTTTCTGTAGGGGATAATTTTTCTTTGGGGGAGGGGGGGAGGGGGAGGATGGTATTATGTTGTATGGAGATGTTGTATTAGTAGGTATCGTGATGTTTGAAAAGAGCCAGAGGATTGTCGTTCAGTGACGTTCTTAAGCAGAGTTGCAAGAAAGGGATGAAATAGTTGTGTGTGTGTGTGTGTGTGTGTGTGGTGTGTGTGTGTGTGTGTGTGTGTGTGTGTGTGTGTGTGTGTGTGTGTGTGTGTGTGTGTGTGTGTGTGTGTACATGTTATCGGCATCTTGAAAAAGTTGTTGTAGAGTGGTATCTTTGTGTGTGTGTGTGTGTGTGTGTGTGTGGTGTGTGTGTGTGTGTGTGTGTGTGTGTATCTGTCTGTCTGTCTGTCTGTGTGTTTCATTTATTTTATTTTATTTTATTCTTTTATATCGAGGATAATGGAATAATCACTTATGTGCTTTTTGTTACATCCAGTCCCCGTGTGTATGCGGTTTTGTAACTTCTGTCATCTGTTTCCTCCGTGGGTGTGTGTGTGTGTGTGTGTGTGTGTGTGTGTGTGTGTGTGTGTGTGTGTGTGTGTGTGTGTGTGTGTGTGTGTGTGTGTGTGTGTGTGTGCGTGCATGCGTGCGTGCGTGCGTTAGACAGACAGAGAAAAAAAGAGAAGGAAAGAGAAAGAGTCCAGACAAACTGATATTAAAGCTTTGATTTCTCTCCACCTCCTCCTTCTTAACATATTTACGTCCCAACTTTTTCTCTCAGAAAATCCCTCCTTCATAAGAATAATAATGATCATATCCCCTCTTCTTCATACAACCGACCCCCCACCCCCCATTTCTCTCCACCCCCATCCCCTACCTCACCAACAGTCCCACACACCCACCTCACCCTCACCCCCCCCCCCCCACCCCCCACCAAATCGTTCGTTGACCTCTGAGGTACCCGTAAATCATTACCACCACCACCACCACCACCACCACCACCATCCTTTGAAACTCCCGCCACATCCACTCCATTCCTCCCCCTCATACTTCTTCTTTTTTCAACCAGACTTTTTTTTGTCTGACTTTTTTAAAGCCTGCTCGCTCTGCAGTATTTCGTCACACTCGCATTCATTCATTCATTCATTCATTCAAAAAAAAAAAAAGGAAAAAAAAATTAATAAAGAAGAAAAGGGGGAGGTGGATGTAGTGTGGGGAGGGGGGTGGGGGTTGTCTAGAAACGGGGACATCTAATCTTCAAAATTTCCTTACGGGTCTCTCAGAATATCCTGACGGGTCTCCTTACCGACGACTAAAAGGTATATGGCGCAGGGGTGACTATCAACCGAAACCGGGGCTGTAAAGGACAGGCCAGAACGAGGTCTCATCGATGTACTTTTTACCACAACTCTGCGGGGTGTCTGCCGGTATCCCACTTGCGCGTGACTTCACTGTAGTTTATCTGGGGCTTCTGCTTCTTCTTCTTCTTCTTCGTCTTCGTCTTCTTCTTCTTCTGCTTCTTCTTCTTCTTCTTCGTCTCTTCTTCTTCTTCTTCTTCTCCGTATTCTTCTTCTCTTCCTCCGGCCACCCCCCACCCCAACCCCGCCCCCTTCTTCCTTCTCCTTCTTCTTCTTCCTCTCTTCCTCCATCTTCTTCTTCGTCTTCTTTTTCTTCTTCTTCTTCTCTTCGTCTTCTTCTTCTTCTTCTTCGTCTTCTTCTTCTTCTTCTTCGTCTTCTTCTTCTTCTTCTTCTTCTTCTTCTTCTTCGTCTTCTTCTTCTTCTTCTTCGTCTTCTTCTTCTTCTTCTTCGTCTTCTTCTTCTTCTTCTTCTCCGTCTTCTTCTCCTCCTCCTCCTCCTCCTTCTTCTTCTTCCTCATTCTTCTTCTTTTTCTTCGTCCTCCTTCCTCTCCCTCTTCCTCCTTCTTCTTCCTCCTCCTTCTTCTTCTCTCCCTCTCCTCCTTCTTCTTCCTCCTCCTCCTTCTTCTTCCTTCTCCTCCTTCTCTGTCTTCTTCTTCCTCCTCCTCCTTCTTCTTCTTCCTCCTTCTTCTCCGTCTTCTTCTTCTTCCTCCTCCTTCTTCTTCCTCCTTCTCATCCTCTTCCTCCTCCTTCTTCTTCTTCGTCGTCTTCTTCTCTTCTTCTTCTTCTCTGTCTTCTTCTTCCTCCTCCTCCTTCTTTTTTTCCTCCTCCTTCTTCCTCCTCCTCCTCCTCCTTCTTCTTCTTCTTCTTCTTCATCTTCTCCTCCTTCTTCTCCGTCTTCTTCTTCCTCCTCCTCCTCCTCCTTCTTCTTCTTCTCCTCCTTCTTCTTCCTCCTTCTCATCATCCTCCTGCTCCATCTTCTTCTTCCTCCTCTTCCTCCTCCTACTTCTCTTCATCCACCTCCTCCTCCTCTTCCTCTCCCTCCTCCTCCTCCTCCTACTTCTCTTCCTCCCCTCCTCCATCTTCCTCCTCCTCCTTCTTCCTCCTCCTCCTCCTTCTTCTCTTCCTCCTCCTCCTTTTTCTTCAGAAACTATTGTTGTCTGTTATATGCGCGAAAATGCGTTGCGCTGCCGTTAAGCGCCTGACAAGTCAGGCCCAGCGCATCATCCAACTTTGGCATGCAAAGGAGAGTTGTTATTTTTTAAGACTTTCTGTGGTGGGAAAGGCAAGGGAATGGACATGAAAGGCAGAAAATAAACAAGAAGGGGATAACAAGAAAATGAACAAGGCAGAAACGAAGGGAGGGATAGAAAAGAAGGAATTCCTAGCACATAATTTCCAGTAGGTGGGGATGCTATTAATACTGACAGACCCCTGGCAACCCCACAGGAAAAGAAAAGAGGGGGGGTAGAGATAGATGCATAGAAATCCAGAAGTCTCGTGTTCGATCCCCACGTGCGTGCACCAACATCCCCCCCTCCCCCCCCCCCCCTCCCCCCCCCCCCCCCCCCCCCCCCCCTTTGTCATGATTGGTGGTCTGGGTGCCAGTCTTTCACATGAAATCATAAACCGAGGTTCTGTATGCAACACCTCAGCTTTTCCAGTAGTAATAGTAGTAGTAAGTGTTGTATGTATGGTAAAGTTTATAGGATAAATACTTGAAAATTGCCCAAAATTTACAGCTGAAGTGCGGCCAGACATGGTAGGACAGCTGTTTAAAGACGAGCGAGACAGTTACTTTTCCAGTCTTCTGATTCAAGAACGGCAATGAAGCTCAAAGGGAGTGAACCATGACAAGGAAGGGAAATCACTCTTTGTGTCTGTGTTGAGGGTTGTAGCCCTTTTTGAGAGTGAGGTTTGCTGAATTAATTACTGCGATTAAAATGAAGGGGAGTTATATATATAAATATATATATATATATATATATATATATATATATATTTTTTTTAATCATTCAATACTGTTGTGGCTTCTTTTCATGTTATTTTAAAAGAAAACAATGGTTTAGTCTAGTGTTTTTTATGTGTGCAGGCATAAATATGCTCTCTCTCTCTCTCTCTCTCTCTCTCAATCTCTCTCTCTCTCTCTCTCTCTCTCTCTGATGCCGATCATCTTGCACGCAGGTTTAAACCTGTTCCACCTTTTTCCCAAAAGTAGGGCCATTACATTTTTGGGCCCGGTGGGAACAGATAACAACATTTACAAAACTGCATGAACACGGGAACTAGATCTAACAGAAAAAAAAGCACATGGGTGCTGACTCCAATATTTTCCAAATAAAAGAACAAATAATCAATAAAATCTCTCTCTCCTCTCTCCTCTCTCTCTCTCTCTCTCTCCTCTCTCTCTCTCTCTTGGGGGACGGGATAATAGCCTGGTGATGCGCGTGGTGGCGCTCGTTATCTGCTGACCCGGGTTCGAATCCCGTTCAAGAGGATTTTTCCTCTGGAGTTAACATCAGTGCCGACTCCACTCTCCCTAAAAGTCCTTCGGATGAGACTATAAACCGAGGTCCTGTGTGCGAACATCTTGCGCGCACGTTAAAACCCGTTCCGCTTTTTGGAAGAGTAGGCCATTGTGTGCCGGTGGGACCAGATGACAAAATTGACAAAACTGCTTACACACTGACTGGATGATGACTGGATGCAAAAAAAAAGCACATGAGTGCTCATTCCATTATCCCTCGAAATAAAAGAAGCTCTCTCCTCTTCTCTCTCCTCTCTCCTCTCCTCTCCTCTCTCTCCTCTCTCTCTCCTCTCTCTCTCTCTCTCTCCTCTCTCTCTCCTCCCTCCCTCTCTTTCTCTCTCTCTGTCTCTCTCTCTCTCTCCTGTCTCTCTACCTCTCTTCTCTCTCTCTCTCCCTCTTCTCTCCCTCTCTCTCTGTCTCTCTCCCTCTCTCTCCCTCTCTCTCTCTCTCTCTCTCTCTCTCTCTCTCTCTCTCTCTCTCTCCTCTCTCTCTCTCTCTCCCTCTCTCTCTCTCCCTCTCTCTCTCTCTCTCTCTCTCTCTCTCTGCAGAAGGAAGAGGCAAAGAGGGTGGGGGTGGGAGGAGATAGAAGTTCAACACCCCCCTCCCCACCCTCCACCACCACCACCAGCACCACCCCACCACCACCACCCACTGAGAAACTCTACCCCTGGGGAAGAAAGGCCAACGATCACCTGCCAGCAGAGGCGACAGAAAAAAGAATTTTGTCGTCACAGTCTGTGACGTTTGACAAGGTGACGCAAACGACCCGTGACGGCAAAAAATGACGACCGTCGCTATGGCGGTGTTGATTTACATACCCCCCGGTGGTGCAGGCTTACCAAATACCCACCATGTCAAATTTACCCCCCCTAGGGGGATGTTTGTGATAGGTTTGGTTTGGTTTTGATTTTTTTTTTAAATCAGGTTAGTAGGTCTGGTAACGTATGAGGCAGTCAAGGCAATATTCTGTTTAGTTTTCGGGGGGGGGCCGAAAACTAAACAGAATATTGCCTTGACTACCTGGGGGGGGGGGGGGGGGGGTGTTCAGAAATGTGTCTGGGAAAATCAGTCGCCAGAGTCTGAAACCACTTCGTTTCTGACCATTCTCTTTTTTCGGATGTATACGACTGCGCCAAGAGTGTATTACGGAAGTAAAACAGCAACAACAACAGCAACAACAAAAACATCGCTGTTATATATTTTAAGAGGAATATCTTATCTGTTTCTAATGGGGATTTCTTTGTTGCATGTTGGGGGGCGGAGGGGAGAGGGGGAAGGGGGCGTGCGTGTGTGCGTGCGTGTGTGTGTATGTCTCTCTCTCTCTCACACACGCACGCACACACACACACAAACAAAGCACTAGAATAACCACATCGCATGTGTATCAAGCTAGAATATAGAACTTGTACTGCAAAGTACTGGCTGGTAGTGAAGCTCTTTTCTTAAAGTAATCTCTTCCCTCCTCCCCCCCCCCCCCCCCACCCCCATCCTCCCACCCACCCTCCACCGCAGCCCCGCTGAGAAAATCCTCATCCCTTGCAGTATACCATCCCCCCCCACCCCCC
>CM054160.1:46556871-46561871 GCA_028751875.1 Rapana venosa
GTGTGTGTGCGTGCGTGCGTGCGT
This sequence comes from Rapana venosa, assembly GCA_028751875.1. NCBI lineage: Eukaryota > Metazoa > Mollusca > Gastropoda > Neogastropoda > Muricidae > Rapana > Rapana venosa. The sequence continues at coordinate 46,556,896 of CM054160.1, forward strand.
GCGTGCGTGCGTGCATGCGTGCGTGCGTGCGTGCGTGCGTGTGTGTGTGTGTGCGTGCGTGCGTGCATGCGTGCGTGCGTGCGTGTGTGTGTGTTGTTTTTTTCTTTGGGGGGGATTTTTTTTCCCGTGACGGTTTTCCTGACGTTGTCTCTAGAGGTTTTTTGAAAGGTAATTGTTTGCATTTCTTTCTCTCTTGTTTTTCTTTCTTTCTTTCTTTCTTTCTTCCTTGCTTGCTTCTTTCGTTTTTCTAGTTTCCGAAGCTCTTTTGAAGAAAATGCTGATACGGGAATCTTTGGCTATTTGTTGGTGCATTCGAGACGTGTACAGATGTTGTTTGATCATCAAAAAACACCCACACCAAAAAGCAGGTGGGTTGAAAAGCGGAACTGTTCGCCTTCAAGAAATATTTTGTCAAGGTCAGTTCGGGGCTGGCCTCAGTGTGATGTAAGGGCATTAAAGTCTCTTCTGTACAAGAACGCTCTCGCTAATTTTTTTAAAATTTTATTTTATTTTATACCGCTTTAAGTCACGAGATTTCTCTGCGTGAAGTTCGGGCTGCTTTCCCCGGGGAGAGCGCGTCGCCACAAGAGCAGCGCCACCCTTTTTTTTTCTTTTGGTCTGCAACTGTATTTGTTTCCCTATCAGAGTGGCTTTTTTTCTAAGAACTTTGCCAGGGACAACTCTCTTGTTGCCGTGGGTTCTTTTACGTGCGCTGAAAATTGTGTAACACACGGGACCTCGGTTTATCGTCTCATCCGAAGACAGACTAGCGCCCAGACCACCACTCATAGTCTCATGGATGGGGGGAAAAGTTTCGAGCCCAAACGGGATACGAACCACCGCACACTTCCGACCCGGACTTTTCGCATTCTAGACAGGCGCGTTACCTCTAGACCACCGATCCACTAGTGAAAACCACGTGGCCCACATACATAGCGCTTGTCCTGCTGTGATGATAACAAGGTGTTTTACTGCGCGGTTTTTTTCTCCTTGTAGTATAAGCACGTGGGGACGGGATAGCTCAGTGGTCGGAGCATTCGCTTTCCCCCAGCCAAGTTAAGCAGCGTCGAGCGTGGTTACCACTTGGATGGGTGACCGTTTGTGCGCCTTGGCTTCAGTACAGTTCCCCCAGTTCACCCAGCTGTCAATGGGTACCTGCCCTCTTTAGGGTTAGGGAAGGTAAAGCAGCGAGGGAGAGGAGATGGGCGCCGCCCTCAATATGCTGGCTCCTAGAGAAGTGAGGTCTCTGACGCCTCGCTCCCCTACGACCTTATAGGTTATGGGACTCCTTTACCTTTACCTTTAGTATAAGCACGTGGTAAATGGACGTTGGGTCAACACGGTTATACTTCGTCATGATTAACTCTCCCTCTGCCCGCGCGTTGTATGCTCGTATGAGCAATTGACACACACACACAATGTGCATACACAGGTGCGTACAGGTGCACGCAAACTCATGCCTGTAAGTGTGAACACGCGCGCACGCGCGCGCGCATATATGCACTCTTGTATGCCAGCAGGTACGAATGTACACGCACTCAAAATGACGGGCAGAGACAATGACAATGACAATGACAAAATAGTTTATTGTTCAGACTCAGAGTGTCCATAAACAAGGGGAAATGAATGTATATATACACAATTTGCAGCAAATATTTGTTAATGACAAAAAAGAAAACCTTGAATTTCTCATTCTTTGTAAGAGAGGGGGGGGGGGGGGGGGGGGGCGAGAGTGGGAGGTCTTTGACCAGTGCCAGGTAAACTTAATATTTTGATTGAAGAATATGGTACCCACTAAGTGGATTGTAATTTTCTGCATTTGAAGGCATAGAATAATTATATACTTTGCCAAATTGATGATTTGTTCATGGCTCTGTAACTTTAATAGGGATAACTTCTGGTTTCTGAAAAGTTCTAAATTAAACTTGCCTAGATAAGTGTGTCGCAACTCAGTGTATGCTGGGCAGTAGAGCCATAGAGCTACTGTCTGCTGTGTACCTCAATTTGTTGCTATTGGGTTTTGTTACTCCCCAATCTAAATGCGGGGAGAGAGAGAGAAAAAGCAAAAGGGCAGAAGGCAGACAGACAGACAGGTACATACATACATAAACAGACAGAAGACAGACAACTGAAGACAGACATACATGCTCCATACATAAAACCCTATATCCTTATCCATCCTCCATACACCATCAATACATCACCAACATCCAAACAAACATACCACTACATGCATACATAAAACATAAACATACATACATAATACATCTACATGCAACAACTACATGATACATACATACTACCACATAAATCATACTACTGCAGCATACATACATACTACATAAATTCATAAATCATAATGCATACATCTGCATCATCTAAAATACTACATAATACAACTACAACATTTCATAATACATCATGTTACATAATCATGGGTACATGCATCATCATAATACATACATACATAAATACATACTAATACATTCATACACACATTCATACTAAAAATTAAAAACAACATACTACAACATAATACATACATACATAATACATACATACAACATACATGCAACATACATCATACATACATTCATACATACTATAAACATAATAATACATACATACTACATACATACATACATACATCATACATGCTACATACATAAATGTATACATACATACATACCCACATACATACATCCCCTCCCAAAATCCATACATACATTCACCCCTCCCAAAATCCCTACACACACACACACACACACACAATTTATATAATATATATATATATAATAACATACATACAAAAATCCATCCCCCATTTCATACATACTACATTCATACATTCATACCCATAATACACCATCATCCCTCATTTAATCAACCATCCACCCATCCATCCATCCATCCCTCCCTACATACATACATACATACATACATACATACATACATACATACATACATCCATGCATGCATACATACATACATGCATACATACATACATACATACATACATACATACATACATACATACATACATACATACAGGCATACCTACAATCATAGGGAGAAGGGGAGGGGGAGGGGATAATGGAATGGAGATAAGAATGGCCATAGACAGACAGACAGACAGACTGGTGGATTTTTGAGTGGGTGAGAACAGGTAAGTACACTGTTCGATTTGTAGATACTTAGGCAGCGATTTGGGTTGACAGGTTCGTGTGGAAACACACACACACACACACACACACACACACACAACCACACACACACCCAAATCACCACCACCACCACCACCACCACCACCACAAAACAACAACAACAACAACAACAACAACAACAACAGCAACACAACCACACACAACTTACACCACAACAACACACACAATAAACTCTCTCTCTCACACACCACACCACACACACACACTACTCATTCACTCATCTCTCTCTCTCTCTCTCTTCTCTCTCTCTCTCTCTCTCTCTCTCTCTCACTCTCTCTCTCTTTTCTCTACCTCTCTCTGTCTACACACCACACACACACAGCACACACACATCACTCTCTCACTTACACACTCACACACTCCCCTCACTCTATCTCTCTCTCACACACACACTCACTCTCTCTCTCACACACATTTACTCTCTCACTCACACATCACTCTCTCTCTCTCTCTCCCTTCTCTCCATCTCTTCTCTCTCTTTCTCCTCTCTAACACACAACCCCACACACAAACACAACACCCCAACCTCTCTCACACAGAACACACACACACACACAGATACACACAGACACACACCAGACACACACACACACACAGACACACACATAGACACACACTCACACACACACACACTCTCTCTCTCTCACATATACACAGACAGACACACACAAAACACACACAAAACACACCCCACACTCTCTTCTCTCTCTCTCTCACATATACACAGACACACACACAACACAATACACACACACACAGACACACAGATACACACACACACACTTACCCAGCTGACAGCCAAAACTCAGCAGTTCCTCTAGCTCTGTGACCCACTTCTTTAGCTCTATGGCCAGGTCGTTCATCGGACACTGGAATGAGTCCCACGTCACTGCAACAACAAATTAATCAATCAATCATCAATCAGTCAATCATCAATCGATCATCAATCGATCTATTTGTCTACCACAACAACAAATTAATCAATCAATCATCAATCAGTCAATCATCAATCGATCATCAATCGATCTATTTGTCTACCAACTAATTCATCAATCGACCGATAAATCGACCAATCAATCATCAGTATATCAATCAATCAATCGGCTGAACAATCAAGGGATGAATGGATCAATCAATAATTTGATCGATAAATCGATCAGTTGACTGCTTGATCAATAAAAATCAATCAATCAGTTGTCAATCAATCATTCATCAATCGATCAGTTGATCAATCGGTAAGTCAATCAATGAATCAATCAGTTGACCAATCGATCAGTTGATCAATCGTAAGTCAATCAATGAATCAATCAGTTGATCGATCAATCAATCAGTTATCAGTTAATCAATCAATCAGACGATCGATAAATCAGTTGATCAATCAATCAGTTGATCAATCAATCAGTCTTTTGAGAGAGAGAGAGAGAGAGAGACACACACACACACACACACACACACACACACACACACACACACACACCACACACAGGCTGACAGAGACAGATAGAGACAGACAGACACAGAGAGAGACAAACAGACAGAGACAGACAAACACAGAGAGAGACACAGACAGACAGACAAACAGACAGAGATAGAGAGAGAGCGAGGATTGGCTTTTTAGACTGGATTTTTTTCCCTCTCTCATGAGAAAAGCAGCATTTTAGAGATAAAGGAAAGCAGGGCGGTGTGTGTGTGTGTGTATGTGTGTGTGTGTGTGAGTGTGTGTGTGTGTGTGTGTGTGTGTGTGTGTGTGTT
>CM054160.1:46584371-46586871 GCA_028751875.1 Rapana venosa
CCCCCCCACCACCACACACACACTTCTTCCTTCTATTCCCCCTTCCCTTCTGCCCTTGTCATATTCTCAACTGCATACATTGCAGTTTACGATGAAATCAAGACGTCTTTTTATCCCTCTCTCTCTTTTTCTCTCTCTTTTTCTCTTTCTCTCTCTCTCTCTCTCTCTCCTTTTTTCTCTCTCTCTCTCCTTCTCTTCTCTCTCTCTCTCTCTCTCTCTCTCTCTTCTCTCTCTCTTTCTCTCCTCTCTCTCTCTTTCTCTCTCTCTTCCTCAGTTCGTTTGTCTTGATAGATTTCTCAATAGTTGTGTGTTGTTGTGTGTGTGTGTGTGGTTGTGTGTGTGTGTGTGTGTGTGTGTGTGTGTGTGTGTGTGGTGTGGTGTTGTGTGTGTGTGTGTGTGTGTGTTTGTGTGTGTGTGTGTTAGTGTGTGTGTGTTAGTGTGTGTGTGTGTGTGTGTGTGTTTTGTGTGTAGTGTTGTGTGTGTGTTGTGTGTGTGTGTGTGTGTGTGTGTGTGTGTGTTGTGTGTGTGTGTGTGTGTGTGTGTGTGTGTGTGTGTGTGTTCAAATGTAATATTAATGTTTTTTGGTGTTATATTTAAAATCTTTTAACAAGGCAATTGCTTTGTTTGTTATGTCTGTTAGTGTGTGTGTGTGTGTGTGTGTGTGTGTGTGTGTGTGTGTGTGTGTGTGTGTGTTAGTGTGTGTGTTTTGTGTGTGTGTGTGTGTGTGTGTTTTGTGTGTGTGTGTGTGTGTTAGTGTTGTGTGTGTTGGTGTGTGTGTGTGAAAAATCAAAGTCAAAATCAAAATTACATGTTTATTTCCAGAGGGTATATTTACATAAACAAGGCACTTGTTTTTTTTTCTCTCATAAAGTCATCTTTGATTGTGAGTGTGTGTGTGTGTGTGTGTGTGTGTGTGGGTGTGTGTGTGTGTTGTGTGGTGCGTGCGTGCGTGCGTGCGTGGTGTGTGTTGTGTGTGTGAAGTTCTTCAGCTGAACATCCTTCCACTAAAATAGTGATGTGTGTGTGTGTGTTTGCGTGTGCACGTGCGTGTGTATATGTGTGTGTGCACGCACGCACGCACGCACATGAACCCATGACTGCGAACCTTTTTAGCCTGCTTGCACGTTTGCATAAGTTTTGTGTGTCTGCTCTCCTGCCTGCTATGTCAACAGTGTGTCTGCGAGTGTGTCTGTCTACACTCGAGTGCGCGCGTATACATTCATGAGTCTGTATGCATGCATACCCACAGTTGAGTGAATCTATTCATCGATTCATAATTTATGATTTGAGGTCAGTCTTTTAGGCTGGAACGAAATTATACCCCCTTTTGAAATGGAGGTCAACTATTAATTGAACCCCCCACCCCTGCCCGCTCCTCTCCCTTCTCCCGACACACACACACACCTTCCCTAACCCTCCTCTCACCCTCTCCTCCACCCCCCCCCCCCCCCTCCCCTACATAATTTTTTTTTTACAAAGAGTTAAATTTCATATTCAAGTTGGGGAAAGCACAGTCTTTTTTTGCTTCTGCTTTGGGGAGCTTGGGGATAGGGAAGGGGGGGGGGGGGGGGGGTTGTTGCTGTTGTTGTGTTTTTTCTGCTTGGTCTGTAAGCTGATTTTTAAAAAATTTTGTTTGTTTCTTTGCTTATTCTCTCTCTCTCTCTCTCTCTCTCTCTCTCTCTCTCTCTCTCTTCTCTCTCTCTCTCTCTCTCTCTCTCTCTCTCCCTCTCTCTCTCTCTCTCTCTCTCTCTTCATGTAAATGTTTGATTTATTTGAGAAAATTATATCTTCTTCTATGTACCTCTTGAAATTAATGCTCAAGTCAGTTAGGAATTATGTAATGTTAAATTTTTTTTTTAATCATTTCTCGTTGTTTCTAGTAAGATTTTTACCTGTTTTATTGATAGTCCCTAATCAGGGCAAGGGCCGGATGAAAACAAGTATGCGCATGCTTATTCTGTTACCCTTCAAAAAATAAAGATTCATTCATTCATTCTCTCTCTCGTAGGAGCATACCATTTCAAGTTACATAACTTGCTCAACATTTTCCCCACCTCCTGAACATAAATATTGAGCCACCTTTTCCTTTCTTTCCTTTTCTTTTTATTCTTCCTGTTCATTGATATCTCCCCCCCCCCCCCCCCCCAGCCAACCCTTACCATCACCACTACTTAAGTGCTCACCAAACTGTCATACAAACGGAAGCCGAATGTGTAGATTTCTTTGAATTGTTTTTGCAAGATACAGCGCTATATAAATTCCATGTATTATTATTATTATTATTATTATTATTATTATTTCTGATTTTAATAACTCAGAAAGAGCAGGAACAAACGTATGTCTCACGAAGAACAATAAGGGAAGCAACTCTACAGCTTACAACTAAATGCAGATAAAACGGAAACCATGCTTGTAGGGACAAAAAACAAACTCTCTTCCATTACAACTTCAATACAATTTGGCAATGCATTAGTCCCTTTATCCACTGCTGTGAAGTATC
>CM054160.1:46591871-46594371 GCA_028751875.1 Rapana venosa
TTGTTTGTTTTTGTTGTTTGTTTTTGTTTGTTTTTGTGCTAGTTTGTTTTCGTTTGGTTGTGTTTGTTTTTGTTTCCTTTTGTGTGTTTCTTGGGGTTTGTTTGTTTGTTAGGTTAGGTTAGGTGTTTTCTGTATTTCGGGGTAGCTTTTACCTTTTAACTGTTTATTCGTCTCTTCTTTTTTTATTGGCTGACATTTTGAAAGTTGTTGTGGCTGGATTTTGACACTGGCGTGTAGACTGATAGGGGGGGGGGGGGGGGGGGGGATACATGACCCACCTCTGCCCTCCTAAAAGTGAGGTAGTAAAAGAAAAGTATGTAACTGAGTAAGTGTTGTCTGCCTGGTTTGTTTTGTTTTGTTTGTCTGTCTGTCAGTTTGTCAGATAATCTCTCTCTCTCTCTCTCTCTCTCTCTCTCTCTCTCTCTCTCTCTCTCCTGTCTCTCTGACATTACAGACAATGATTCTTTTCGTTTTAAAAAAAAAATTCGGAGTGAAAACGTTATAGGCGAGAAAAATCCAAACTTTCTATAAACATTCTCAAAATATCAAAAATACCCTTGAAAAAAAGTTATATATTAAAATTCCTTTCCAGAACACAAACAAGGTTTAAACATACTTCACATGCATAATTATGGGTGACCGTTTGCGCGCCTTGGCTTCAGTACAGTTCCCCCAGTTCACCCAGCTGTAAATGGGTACCTGCCCTCTTAAGGGTCAGGGAAGGTAAAGCAGCGAGGGAGAGGAGATGGGCGCCACTGCCCTCAATATGCTGGCCCTAGAGAAGTGAGGTCTCTGACGCCTCGCTCCCCTACGACCACATAGGTTATGGGACTCCTTTATACTTCACATACGCTAAAAACAAAATCTCACCAGTGCTGAACTTTGGACCTCTTGAGCAGGAACAAAAATTAAAAACACAAATAAGCGGCAAACTAAAGTTGTCTCAAAATCTTTAAAAAGTTTTTCTATTCTTTTATTTCGAGGATGACGAAATAAACACTCATGTACTTTTGTACATCCTGTCCCCGTGTGTGTGCAGTTTTGTAAACTTTGTCATCCGTTCCTACAGGTACAGGATGGCCTACTCTTCCGAAAAGTGGAACGGGTTTTAAAGTGTGCGCAAGATGTTCTGCGTGCGTTCGCACATGGGACCTCGGTTTATAGTCTCATCCGAAGGACATTTTTAGGGGAAGGGGGGCAGGGGGGGCTGAGTGGAGTCGGCACTGATGTTAAGTCCAAAAGAAAAATCCTCCTGAGCAAGATTCGAACACGGGTCAGCAGATCACCACGAGCGCAATACGTATCACTCTAACCACCAGGCTATCCGTCGCGTCCCCCCCACCCCCACCCCCCACCCCCACCCCCACCCCCATGCCTTTTTAGAAAGTCACAGGTAGGACAACACTTGGGGAGAGCTATTTGGGAAGCAACCAAAAAATAAAAATAATAATAACCAGAAAAAAAAAGAAAGAAATCTGACAGCTAGTTCTAGACTTGAGCAACATTTTGATGATTAATCGGGTTTTTTCCGGGGGGGGGGGGGGGGGGGGTGGGTCGGGGGGGGGGGGGGAAGGGAGGGGGTGGGGGTTGACGTCTTTTCACCTCAGATCTGAGCGTGAGGGAGCCAGCTATTGGGACTGAAAAAAGGATTTCCATTTTTGATCACATTCAATAGGTCCCTTTACTTAATAGCTCTTGGGAAGACCTCTCTGTCTCTCTCTCCTCTCTGTCTCTGTCTGTCTGTCTGTCTGTCTGTCCTCCTGACTGTCTGTCTGTCTGTTGTTCTTTGTTTGTTTGTTTGTTTGTTTTGTTTGTTTTTGCCAGAGGGCTGGTTGTAAAATAAAAAAAAAGCAACTGCTGCTTATTCTATCACCTCTTTGAATAAAAAGTTTTCAAAGTTTTCAAAAGTTAAAAGTTCTCTCTCTCTCTCTCTCTCTCTCTCTCTCTCTCTCTCTCTCTCTCTTTTGTCTCTCTCTCTCAGTCTATCTTTGTCTGTCTTTTTGCCTATCTGTCAGTCTGTCTGTCTCTCTGTCTGTCTCCTGAGTGTCATTCTGTCTGTTTGTCCCCCCCCCCCTCTCTCTCTCTCTCTCTCTCTGTCTCTCTGTCTCTCTGTCCTTCCGTCTTTTTCTCTCTCTCTGCGCCTGTCTTTCTGTCTTTCTGTCTCTGTCTGTCTGTCTTTTTGTCTGTCTGTCTGTCTGTCTGTCTCTCTCTCTCTCTCTCTCTCTCTCTCTCTCTCTCTCTCTCTCTCTCTCTCTTTGGGGTTAGGTATGGTCCACATCGGTGTGAATGTCTTGCTTGAATAGTTCTGATTTCAAAAGAAGGAAAATCCTTGACTATGAAAGGTGGGGAGAGAAGTGTATGTGATATAAAACATTAAAGAAAAGAAGAAGATATAGAATGTTTATTCCTTCCAAAGCATTTCTTTCCATGGTGGCTTCAAAAAAAAGAAAAGAAAAAAAAGAAACCAGCAGCAGGCTAACGTTGTCAAACGATACTACTT
>CM054160.1:46599371-46604073 GCA_028751875.1 Rapana venosa
TCCACTCATGGAATTCCATTTTACAGCTTAGTCTGTAGTGATCGACTATGACTCTCTGACTAGGAGGCTTGACTCGCACAGTCCTTATGTGCTGCAGCCCTGGGGGCTGGTTGGCCTTTGGAGAACATCTCCAACGCTGACTGTCCTTATGCCCACTTGGCCGAGAGAGTGGGGACAGCTGCCTCCTCTGCTGTTTTGGAGGTCATCGTGGAAAACCACGGACTAACATACATATCGTTCTCTCACTCTTTCTGTGTCTCTGTATCTCTCTCGCTCTCTCACTCTCTCTCTGTCTGTCTTTGTCTCAGTCTCTCTCTTTTTATTTTTTTTTTATTTTATTCTTTTATATCGAGGATAGTGAAATAAGCATTTATGTGGGGTTTTTTACATCCAGTTCCCGTGTGTGTATGCGGTTTTGTCAATTTTGTCATCTGTTCCCACCGGCACACAATGGCCTACTCTTACGAATAGCGCAAGGGGAATTAATGTATGCGCAAGATGTTCTGCATGTGTTGGCACATGGGGCCTCCGTTTATAGTCTCATCTATCTGTCTGACTCTCTCCCTCTCTCTCTCTCTCTCTCTCTCTCTGTATTCTCTCCACCCCCACCCCCCACCTCCTCCTCCTCTTCCTCCTTCTCTCTTTTCTTAGAAACATTTTTTTTTAACCAAAAGGACAAAGCTGATATTTCTTCTGTGTCATCTTAAAGGGCGACACAATAGGAAGGTTATGCAAACATTTTGGGAGACGACAAGTTAAGTATGGCCAGGTTCCCAACAACAGCAGTAGTATTGCTATCGAAGTACAATAGAATATTTGGGCAATAAATTTACAACTCTTACCACAGCGTCTGTTAAGTTTTCGCTTGCGTTTGCGCATTTTTTTTTGGGGGGTATGGGGTGGGGAGGGGTGATGATAGGGGGGGGGGGCTGGAAAGGGGAGGGGACAATATAATAAATTAACGTGTTTACTTTATGACATAGTGTGGAAATATGTTCACGCGCGAGAAAGCATGCAGGCATTTTGGGTCGGGTGCGTGAGGGAACGTAAGTGTGTGTGTGTTAACACACACATGGATGCATGCGCGTGCACACATACACGCGCGCGTGTGCAGACACTTATATAATTACGCACACACACACACACGCATGCACACACTCACGCACACGTACACGCGCGCGCCCGCACGCACACACATATACACACACAAATACTACACTACACACACACACAAACTAACAAATACAACATACACACTCACACACACACAACACACACACACACACACACATACACACACGCACGCACACGCACGCACACGCACGCACACACACACACACGAAATTTATCAAATCATTGCCCTCTTTTGGGGATACAAAGAATGTAAAGCAACAGCATACACCAAATTTCAACTGACGCAATCCCTCACACACACACACACACACACACACACACAAGTTCACTGATCTGAATGACATTGTTTTCTTCTTCGTCAGTGTGGGGTGCAAAGTGTCTGGTTGAAGACCAATACCCTCTGTTTCAAATGTCTCCACAAATCTGCGCCCTTCGGATGAGACTATAAACCGAGGCCCCGTGTTCGAACACATGCAGAACATCTTGCGCACACGTTAAATCCTGTTCCGCTTTTCGGAAGAGTAGGCCATTGTGTGTCGGTGAAAACAGATGACAAAATTGACAAAACCGCATACACACGGGGACTGGATGTAAAAAAAAAAGCACATGAGTACTTATTCCATTATCCTCGATATAAAAGAATAAATACAAATAAATACAAATACAAATACCCTCTTATCTATCTCTGTAACTGTCTTCACCTGTACACTCCATCCCGTTCCCTTCGCTCAGCTGCAGATACTTCGTGCTTTCGAACACCCAGATTCAAACAAACCACTGTTGGCCGTCGCTCTTTGTCTGTTTCTGGTCCGTCCACATGGAATGACCTCCCTCGCTCAATTCACCAAAAGTCTTCATTTGATACTTTCAAATCTAGCCTCAAAACGCTCTTCTTTTCTACTTGAGATCTTCCCCTGTTATCTGTTCCTACTTTTCAACAACTACCTTCACCTCCACCACCCCCACCTAAGCGTGTTGTGCGCACGCGAGCGCGCGCGCGTGTGTGTGTGTGTGTGCGCGCGCGTGTGTGTGTATGTGTAGGCGTGCGTGCGTGCGCGCGCGCGCGCGCCGCGCGTGAGTGTGTGTGTGTGTGTAAGTTTATATATGTAATCCTAATATTTGTGGACGGTTGCATTCGTGTAAATGGTTTGAATGCAAGCGCTTCGATTTGTTGACTTTACAAGATTCAGCGCTATAAAAACTCCAGACATTATTATTATTATTATTATTATTATTATTATTATTATTATTATTATTATCATTCTGTGCTTGTCACTCTGCAGGAGGTCTGCCTGCTGGCCTCAGCCCACACATTCCGTCTTCAGAGCAACTGAATAAAAATGTGTACAGGATGCATGCTGGGTATTTTCGTGTTTCCGTAACCCACCAAACGCTAACATGAGTTCTGGGATCTTTAACGTGCATATTTGACATTCTGTGTGTATACCACACGGAGGAGATCTGCTGACCCGGGTTCGAATCTCGTTCAAGAGGATTTTTCCTCTGGAGTTAATATCAGTGCCGACTCCACTCCACCCTAAAAAAAAGTCCTTCGGATGAGACTATAAACCGAGATCCAGTGTGGGAACGCACGCAGAATATCTTGCGCACATGTTAAACCCGTTTCGCTTTTCGGAAGAATAGGCTATTGTGTGCCGGTGGGAAGGATTACAACATTTACAGAACTGCATAAACACGGGGATTGATTGTAAAAATAAAGCACATGAGAGTTTATTCCATTATCCTCGAAATAAAAGAGTAATAAAATAAATACACGCCTGCACTTAAAGTTGGTCCGAGAGATTGTTTTTTTAAAAATTGGATTTAAAAAATTCCCTCCCCTTAATCCACCAAAACTGCGGCTACCGAAATTTGAACCCAAGACTGCATGGCTCCGTGGTACTGAAGTCAAACGGTCTTAACCACTCGGCTATAGCATCCGTGGTGTGTTTTAGCTGAAAGTGACTGGGTGCCTGTGGTGATGTTTTGCCGTTTAAATGACACAGTGGGGGTTTTTTTTGGTGGGTTGTTGTTTTTTGGGGGGGTCGCCACCAAAACTTCCCCTCACTCCCTCACTCTTTTTCTCTCGTTTTCTTTATCTCATTCTCTCTCCCTCTCTTTCTCTGTTTCTCTCTCTCTTTCTCTTTATCTCACTCTCTTTCTCTGTCACTCTCTTTCTCTGTCACTGTCTTTCTCTCTCTCTTTCTCTGTCACTCTCTTTCTCTCTCTCTCTGTCACTCTCTTTCTCTCTCTCTCTCTCTTTCTCTCTCTTTTCTCTGTCACTCTCTCTTTCTCTGTCACTCTCTTTCTTCGTCTCTCTTATGTCTCTCTCTCTGTCACTCTCTCTCTCTCTCCCTCTCTCTCTGTGAAGCTTCTCTCTCCCTCTCTCTCTCTATTTCTCTTTCTCTCCCTCTATTTCACTCTCTCTTTCTCTCTCTCTCACTCTCTTTCTTTCTCTCTCTCTCACGCGTGAGAGAGACAGACAGATAGACAGACAGACAGATAGACAGACAGGCAGGCAGACAGACAGACAGACAGACAGGCAGATAAACAAGCAGGCAGGCAGACAGACAGACAGACATGTAGACAAACACAGACAGACAGGCAGACAGATAGACAGACAGGTAGACAGATAGACAGGCGGACAGGCAGGCAGACAGGCAGACTGATAGACAGACAGACACACAGACAGGCAGATAGACAGACAAATATACATACACACAGACAGACAGACAGACAGACAGGCAGATAGACAAACAGACAGACAGACAACACACACACACACACACACACACACACACACACACACACACACACACACACACACACACAGGCAGAAAACGGAACATTGCATATTTTGGAGGGATAAAAACTGAGTTCCTTTTCTGTCTTTTAAACAGACAGACAGACTGACAGACACAACGAACGAAACATTGCTTCTTTTTTTTTAATAGTGTGTTTTTCTCTCTTTCTCTTTCTCTTTCTCTCTCTTTCTCCTCACCTTGCTGCAGGTCTAGGTTAGGATGTGGGAATCGCCTATGGAATGGTTTCTCGTGACAAATGTCCAGAATTATGGTGTGACAGAAAAGGGAATGGTTCAGATCGTGTGTGGGTGTATGTGTGTGTGTGTGTGTGTGGGGGGGGGGGGGGGGTGTTGTGAGTAAAAGTGTGTGTTTTGTTTGTGTGTGTGCGTGTGTGTTGTGTGTGTGTTTGTGTGTAAGTGTGTGTGTGTTGTGAGTAAAGTGTATGTGTGTGTGTGTGTGTTGTGAGTAAAAGTGTGTGTGTGTACTTGTGTGTGTGTGTGTGTTTGTAAGTGTGTGTGTTTGTAAGTGTGTGTGTTGTGAGTAAAAGTGTGTATGTTTGTCAGTGGTGTGTGTGTGTGTGTTGTGTGTGTTTGTGTGTGTTGTGAGTAAAAGTGTGAGTGTGTGTTATGAGTAAAAGTGCGTGTGTGTGTTGTAAGTGCGTGTGTGTATTGTGTGTGTTTGTTTGTGTGTCTGTGTATGTCTGTGTGTGTGGTGTTGGAGAGAGGGAGTATGTAATTTATTTGTTTGTTTGCCCATGCGTAAAC
>CM054160.1:46604573-46619573 GCA_028751875.1 Rapana venosa
TTGTTTTTGTGTGTTGTTGCTATTATATTTTAAAAATAATATATAATAATACTAAATGGAATTTATTTCCTGTATCTTGCACAACAAATTAAAGCTTTGCCTCAACTCCTTCTTACTCTTCTTATGGTGGTGGGTGTGGTTGGTGGTGTGTTGGTGGTGGTGGGTGGTGGTTGTGGTGGTGTGTGGTGGTGTGTGTGTGGTGTGTGTTTGGTAGTTCTTTGTCGTGTGTTGTTGTTTTTGTGTTTTGTGTTGTGTCTGTTGTTTTGTGTGTGTTTTTTGTTTTGTTTTGTGTTGTTGTTTTGTGTGTGTCATGTTGTTTTGTGTGTGTTTTTTTTCTGTTTTCCCGTTTCAACTCAAAAGTAATATTAACAGATGTGTGTGTTGTCGTATGGTGGCTGTGTGCCTTGGTGTCTTTGGGGGGTGTGGTGTTTGTTAGTGTGTGAGTGAGTGTTTTGTGTGTGGTTTTCGTTTAACGTCTATCCACTAAAAAGCATATTAAACAATGTTGGTGTGCGCGCGCGTGTGTTTATGTATGTAGTATGTTGTTGTGGTGTGTTCTGTGTGTGTGTTAGTTTGATATTTTTGGTGTATGTGTGATTTATTTCCTGTTGATTCGTCGAATCTTCCTACCCCCAAAAGGGTGAAAGGAATAATTGAACTAATCTTATTTGTTGAAAGTGGAGAGAGTGGTGTGTGTGGGTATGAAAGATAAGAAGAGAGAGGGGGGAGAGAGAGAGGGGGGGGAGAGAGGGAGGAGAAGAGAAACTAGGATTTAATTGTAAAGCCCCGAGCCTGCATATAATGCAATTTTTTTCTTCTCTCCTTTGCACAAAAAACTTCACAAACACATAACACCCGCTCTCTTTCCTTTCTCTTTACCAATACACACATCATCCTATGCTATCTTGACATACATGCACAGTCACACAGACAGAAAACGAAACTCAACACACAAGAAAAAAAGCAAACAAACAAACAAAACTCCTCACCTACATGCACACAAGACACACACACAAACAACACACTGCACAGAAAAGGAACAGGTAGAGGCAAAATTGTGGGAGTGATAAGCCCTGATGTCTCAGACTGCACATCTGTGTCTTCTTTTGGGTCTTCCTGTCTTTCGATTTAACGCTGTTCACATAAGTGACCACATATGTATGTGGGTTTCGTGTGTGTGTGTGTGTGTGTGTGTGTGTGTTTGTCTATCTATCTGTTTGCCTGCTTTCGGTGTGGTGTGAGTGGGAGTGTGGTGTGGTGTGTGGTGTGGTGTGGTGTGGAGTGGTGTGGTGTGGTGTGGTGTGGAGTGGTGTGGTGGTGTGGTGTGGTGTGGTGTGGGAGTGTGTGGTGTGGTGTGGAGTGGTGTGGTGTGGTTTTGGGGGTGGAGTGGTGTGGTGTGGTGTGGTAGTGGTGTGGTGTGGTGTGGTGTGGAGTGGTGTGGTGTGTGGTTGGTGGTGTGGTGTGTGTGGTGTGGTGTGGTGGGGTGGTGGGTGTGGTGTGGGTGTGTGCTGTGCTGTGGTGTGCTGTGCTGTGGTGTGCTGTGATGTGTGCTGTGCTGTGGGTGTGCTGTCTGTGCTGTATGTGTGTGCTGTGCTGGTGCTGTACTATGTGCTGGTGCTGTACTATGTGCTGTGCTGTGCTGTACTATGTGCTGTGCTGTGCTGTACTATGTGCTGTGCTGTGCTGTACTGTGCTGTACTATGTGCGTGCTGTACTATGTGCTGTGCTGTACTATTGTGCGTACATGTGCTGTGCTGTACTATGTGCTGTGCGTACTAGCTGTGCTGTGCTGTACTATGTTGTCTGTGCTGTTGTACTATGTGCTGTGCTGTACTATGTGCTGTGCTGTACTATGTGCTGTGCCGTACTATGTGCTGTGCTGTACTATGTGCTGTGCTGTACTATGTGCTGTGCTATACTATGTGCTGTGCTGTACTATGTGCTGTGCTGTGCTATACTATGTGCTGTGCTGTACTATGTGCTGTGCTGTACTATGTGCTGTGCTGTACTATGCGCTGTACTATACTATGTGCTGTGCTATGTGCTGTGCTGTACTATGTGCTGTGCTGTACTATGTCCTGTGCTGTACTATGTGCTGTGCTGCGCTGTACTATGTGCTGTGCTGTACTATGTGCTGTGCTGTACTATGTGCTGTGCTGTGCTATGTGCTGTGCTGTACTATGTGCTGTGCTGTGCTGTACTATGTGCTGTGCTGTACTATGTGCTTGCGTACTATGTCTGTGCTTAGTGCTGTGCTGTACTATGTGCTGTGCTTGTGCTATGTGCTGTGTTGCTGTACTGTGTGCTGTGCTGTACTGTGTGCTGTGCTGTACTATGTGCTGTGCTGACTGTGTGCTGTACTATGTGCTGTGCTGTGCTATGTGCTGTGCTATGCTGTACGGTGTGCTGTGCTGTACTATGTGCTGTGCTTTACTATGTGCTGTGCTTTACTATGTGCTGTGCTGTGCTGTACTATGTGTTGTGCTCTACTATGTGTTGTGCTGTACTATGTGCTGTGCTGTACTATGTGCTGTGCTGTACTATGTGCTGTGCTGTACTATGTGCTGTGCTGTACTATGTACTGTGCTGTGCTGTACTATGTGCTGTGCTGTACTATGTGCTGTGCTGTACTATGTGCTGTGCTGTACTATGTGCTGTGCTGTGCTGTGATGTACTGTGCTGTGCTGTACTATGTGCTGTGCTGTGCTGTACTATGTGCTGTGTGCTGTACTATACTTGTGCTGTGCTGTACTGTGCTGCTGTACTATGTGCTGTGCTGTACTGTATGTGCTGTGCTGTCTATGTGCTGTGCAGTACTATGTGCTGTGCTGTACTGTATAGTGCTGTGCGTGCTATTGGCTGTGCCGTACTATGTGCTGTGCTGTACTTGTGTGTGCTGTGCTGTACTATGTGCTGTGCTGTCTTGTGCTGTGCTGTACTATGTGCTGTGCTGTACTATGTGCTGTGTCTGTCTGTACTATGTGCTGTGCTGTCTGTGTGCTGTACTATGTGCTGTGCTGTACTAGTGTGGCTGTGCTGTATATGTGCTGTCTGTGTGTACATGTGCTGGCTGTACTTGTGCTGTGCTGTCATACTATGTGCTGGCGTACTGTGCTGTACTATGTGCGTCTGTGCTACATGTGCGTGCTGTACTATGTGCTTGCGTGCTCTGTACTATGTGCTGTGCTGTACTGTGCTGTTGTGCTGTACTATGTGCTGTGCCTGTTGCTTACTATGTGTTGGCTGTCTGTGCTGTGGCTGTGCTGTACTATGTGCTGTGCCGTGCTGCACTATGTGCTGTGCTGTGCTGTACTATGTGCTGTGCTGTGCTGTACTATGTGCTGTGCCGTGCTGTACTGTGTGCTGTGCTGTACTATGTGCTGTGCTGCTTTCCTATGTGATGCGCTTTGCTGTGGTGTACTATGTGCTGTGTGTACTATGTGCTGTGCTGTACTATGTGATGGGCTGTGCTGTGCTGTGACTGTGTCTGTGATGTGCTGTACTATGTGCTGTGCTGTACTATGTGCTGTGCTGTACTATGTGCTGTGCTGTACTATGTGCTGTGCTGTACTATGTGCTGCCGTGTATTGCTGTGCTGCGTACTGTGTCTGTGCTGCTATGTCTGCGTACTATGTGCTGTGCTGTACTATGTGCTGTGCGTATATGTCTTGCTGTACTATGTGCTGTGCTGTACTATGTGTGTGATGTGCTGTACTATGTGCTGTGCTGTACTATGTGCTGTGCTGTGCTGGCTGTTACTATGTGGCTGTGCTGTGCTGTACTATGTCTGTGCTGTACGGCTGTGCTGTGCTTATTGTGCTGTGCTGTGCTGTACTATGTGCTGTGCTGTACTATGTGCTGTGCGTGCTGTACATGCGCTGTGCTGTGCTGTACTGGCTGTGCTGTGCTGTACTATGTGCTGTACTAGTGCTGTCAGTGCTGTGCGTGTGTACTATGTGCTGTGCTGTACAGCGCTGTGCTGTACTATGTGCTGTGCTGTACTATGTGCTGTGCTGTGCTGTACTATTTGTGGTGACTGGTGCGCGCTGTACTATGTGCTGTGCTGTACTATGTGATGTGCTGTCTGTACTTGTGCATGTGCTGTGCTGTACTATGTGATGTGGTGTCCTGTGCTGTGGTGTGCTGCGGTGTGCTATGATGTGCTGTGATGTGCTGTGTTGTGCTGTGGTGACGCAATGCACATACATTACTCACTGTCTTGAAATCTCCCCGGAGAATCACTGACTGATGTCATCTGCAATCTGACGTGACCTGTCCGGGAGACGGGGGTGGGGGGGTGGGGGGGAGAAGGAGGATTCGAAAGGGGAGTAGGAAGGGGGGGGTGGATGGGGGGAAGAAGGTGGGAGAGAGGGGTTGAGGTTGAGGGTGCATGTATGTGTGGGTGTCTGTTATACCTTTTTTCCTGTGTTGTGGTATGTGTAGGGTGTGTGTGTGTGTGTGTGTTGTGTGTGTGTGGGTGGTGTGTAGGTGTGTGTATATGTGTGTGTGAGTGAGAGAGAGAGAGTGGGTGTGATGTGTGTGTGCCTCTCTCTCTCACACACGCACTCACACACACACACGAGAGAGAGAGAGAGAGAGAAGAGAGAGAGAAGAATGGACAGAGAGAGAGAAAAAATGAGAAAGAATAGACAGGAAGGAAGAAACAAATGACACAAAAAGAAAGAAACAGACAACATAGCAAAGACATTAGCCTCACATTCGAACAAGGACATCATTAACAACAAAACGGTAAAAAGAAGTAATAACTAGATCAACAAGAAACAAACCTCTGTAACGTCGACGACTAGACAATATGCTTCACACAAAAGGTGAGAGAGACAGACAGACAGACAGACAAACAGGGAAGAGAGAGAGAGGGAGAGAGAGAGAGAAAGAGGGAGGGGGGGGGGCAGAGACAGACAAGACAGACAGACAGAGTACAAAGAACAAAGAAAGAATGAGATGGGATTTCAAAAAGCGTAGGTTTTGCAGAGTGTAAAACTGTTAAAGGAGACGTGGGGAGTATGATGGGCTGAAATTCTTGTTATAAACGTTAACTATTGTAGTACCTGGATTAAGTATCATTGTATGTTCTTAGAAGAAGAAGAAGAAAAGAGAAGAAGGAAGAAGAAAAAGAAGAAATAGAAGAAGTGAGATTTAAACAAGACAAGTTCAGAACAGAAAAGATAAGAAGAGAAGAGAGGGGAGGCTGGAGGGATGATCTGCAGCAGAACAGCGAGACTAGCATGCGCCATGTTAGCGCAGGTGGAGATGATGAGATGATGATGATATGATGATGAGAGAAGATGATGATGAGAGAAGAAAGAATGAGTGATATCGTTGCTTGTGTGGCCAAATACTTGTATATGAAATATCGAAAAACTGGACTGATTTGTGAAATTAGCACGTTATCCCTTTGTGGCTCTAAATTATAGTGTAAAAATGGTCTCTTATACTGAATAAACTTTTGTTTAAATAACAATATAATTTAACTACATGCAAATTCTGTTTGTTTGTTGTCCTTTTGTTTCTTGTATATACCTTTGTTTATAATTTATTTTGTATGTGATTATATCTTGTTTGTTTTTTCTTTTTTTGTTGTTATAATGTTGTTGTTATTGTTATTTTTTTGTTGTTATAGCTGCTGTTGTTATTGTTTATTTTTATTGTTGTTGATTCGTTGTTTGTTTTTTATCCACTGAAAATGAAGGAGTCTTGTTGTATCTTGTTAGACTGCAGAGAACTTTTCCGGTTTGTGCTTCTGGTTGTTTTTCTTTGTTTCTTTAATGTTTGCGGATATTTTTTTTGGTGGGGGTGGGTATTCTTGATGGAAAGTACGAGAATTGAAAGAAGACAAAATAACACCGGCTAAAATGGAGTTCTACACAGGACTTCAAATAGCCAAGTGGTCAGACAGAAGAACAAATGAAAGAATTCTGGATGAACTCTCAATGCAAAGACATATGCTGGCTAAAATTGATACACGCAGACTGGGATATGTTGGTCATGCAAACAGAAACACACAGGTAAATCTGACGACGACAGTTCTCCAAGGTAAGGTTGAGGGCAGTAGGAAAAAAGAGGCAGACCACCAACATCCTACATTGCCAACATCACTGAGGTCAGTGGTCTGGGAGGAGGGCTACATAGGAGATGGTAGAACTCAGCAGAGACAGAGAAGAGATGGTGAACCCTGGTGGTGGCTTTGCGTGGAGCTCCTACCGACGACAGCGGCGATGAAGACAGGTGACAGGTAAAAGGTGTGTGGAAAGAGATAGTGTTGCCACAATGTGCTATACTACAGATTTCTCTGAGGAGGGTTTTCACCGCAAACAGCATAACTTTTCCTAATATTTGTTTTGTTTGGTTGGTTGGTTGGTTGAAAATTATTTCTTTGTCGATCTGTCTCTGTCTCTATCTCTGGTTTTTCATGTCTATCTGTCTTCTGTCTGTCTGTCTGTCTGACTCTCTCTTTCTCTGTACGTGTGTGTGCGTGCGTGTGTGTGCGTGCGTGTGTATGCGTAGTGAGTGTGTGTGTGTGTGAATGTGTGTGTGTCCCCCACACGTTCACACAAGCATATGTATACCCACACATACATACACACGCGTACACAAACGCACACTCCCTTTCTCTCTCCCTCTCTCTCTCTCCCCTCCCTCTCTCTCCCTTTAACCCCCTTCCCCATTCCTTAATTCCCGGGTTTTTTGTCTTATCTGTCTCCTGTCTCTACAAAGTATTGAAATCAACCCCCCCCCCCCCCCCCCACACACCACACCACAAAATTCCTGAATATTCCAACACATGACCCACTAGCTAAATAACTCCAACGATAACACAACACAGACTCATCCCTCTCTCTCTTACTTTTCTCGTCAAGTTATTCCTAGTTCTTCGTCATCATTGTTGTCATCCAACGCTCAGACAGCAACTATTGTTGCCTGTCACATCAGCCAAAATGCCTTGTGCTGCTGTTAAGCGCCTGATGACAAGTCAAGCCCAACGCATCAGTGTGGGAGATAATTGCTATCTTTTTAAGTCTTTCTTCAAAAAAGAAAAGGCAGGAGAAGGGACCAAGAAGGCACAAAATAGACAAGAAGGAGGTGACAGGAAGAAAAGGAACATGGCTGAAACAAAGAGGGTGATCGAAAAGAGGGAATTCCTAACACAGAATTTCCAGAAAGTGGGTAACGCTTTTTATACTGACAGCTAACTATACCATCCAATACACGTAAAGCTCTGAATTATTTGCATGTAAGATTAACCAATGAATGCAATACATTGCTTTTTTAGCACTAGGGATTTAGCCAATAAACATAGTAGCCCTTTGTTTTGTCTGTGCAAGATACAGTGCTCTATAAATTCCATTTATTATTATTGTTGTTATTATTATTATTATTATTATATGTATGCGTTTCAACATTTCCATAGAAAATTAACCAATGAAGTAAAACCTTGCATTGTTAGCATTTCGGATCAGCCAATGAACATGATGTGTTGCACTATTAACATAGAAAATGAACCAATGAAATAGATCGTTGCATTCTTAGCATGGCTCTTTTTTTTTTTTTTTTGCTCCTTGGCTAGAGCACCAAGGTTCGCCACTGGTGACATTTCGCATATGCGACCGTTTTCTCCCCCCCCCCCCCCCACCCCCCTGCCATATCATAGGAAGCCACATTCCCACTTCAAGAATTGCTAGTTAGCATTTCAGATTAGGCAACGACCTTAAGGCGTTAGGCTCTTCGCCTAGATTAACCAATAAACATAACGCGTTCAATTATTAGCATTTCGGATCAGCCAATGAACGTAATGCGTTGCCCTATTAGCATATAAGCTTAACCAATGAATGTGATGCACTGCAGGGTTAGCTTTGGCGATCGACCAATCGTGTCTACAACTGGAGTGTTTTCAGTAGTGATTAGTCAGCGGGTCTGACAGAACTAGAGTTTCCATTCCGAGGGAGCAGGCAGGCTTAAACCCATTACACCACAGAATTCTGAAGAAAAGTTGGAGACCGCGGGGCCATAAAGTGTCACAGTGACTCAATGGATGGAACGAGTGGAAGAGTAAACTGTTGAATTTTAGGAATAAAGGAGAGATAAAGACAGACAGACAGAAAGACAGACAAATAGATAGTCAGACAGACAGAGACAGACACACAGAGAAAGAGAGAAAGGGAGGGAGGGGAAGGAAAGACAGACAGATAGACAGGCAGACAAACAGAGAGAGAGCCAAAGAGACAGAGAGCGAGACACAGAGAGAGACAGACAGACACACACAGAGAGAATGTGAGAGAGAGAGAGAGGGAGAGAGAGTTATGTGTTCGTGTGTTCGTGTGTGTGTGTGTGTGTGTGTGTGTCCCTGCGTGAGTGAGTGAGTGAGTGTGTGAGTGTGTGTGCATGCACATTACAGAGACAGAGACACATAGACAGAGATAACAGACAGAAATACAGACTCAAACACACAGACAGACAAACAGAACTGCCATGCAAACCAAAAGGTCTCCTTTCTGTCCTCAGAAAAAAAGGGGGAAAAAACCTATTGACTAAGTGACTAGACACAAGAGCTGTGAGGGGAGGGGGGAGAGAAGGAGGGAGGGGGAGGGGGAGCTGAAGGGAAAGGGAGAGGAGTACAAGCCACACACACACACATAGACACTTGCACTTTAGGATACTTAAGTGCAAGTGCAGGGTCGATCTGGGCATAGGTTAAGGAGAGAGAGTGGTGGGGGGGGGGGGGGAGAGAGAAAAAGAGAGAGAGAGGAGGAGGAGGAGAAGAGAGAGACAGAGAGAGAGACAGACAGACAGTGTATTAGAGAGAGAGAGTATTGAGAGAGAGAGAGAGGATGGAGAGAGAGAGAGAGAGAGAGAAAGAGAGGACAGAGAGAGAGAGAGTGACAGACAGACGTATTGAGAGAGAGTATTGAGAGAGAGAGAGGAGGAGGAGGAGGAGAGAGGAGGAGAGAGAGAGACAGAGTATTGAGAGACAGACCTTGGACAGAAAGAGAGAGAGAGAAAATGAGAGAGTGTGTGCGCGTGAAAGAGAGAGACAGAGACACAGAGAGAGAGTTACAGAGACAGAGATACAGAGAGACAGAGAAAGAGACACAGACAGAGAGACAGAGAAAGAGACACAGACAGACAGACAGACAGACAGACAGAATCGAGCATTGAACAGTCACTGGTCACATGTTTCTGATAAAAGAAGACTTCAAGCTCGCTGAGTGCAAAATGATTTATATTGGACTTTACCTTCTGATAACTTACAACAACAATAAGACCCATACAAGAATATGCTTATGTATAACGCGTGCTTGCATGCTCTTACACACACGGGGCCTCAGTTTATTGTCTCATCCGAAGGACTTTGGGGAGAGTGGAGTCTGCACTGATGTTAACTCCAGGGGAAAATATCCCCTTGAACGAAAATCGAACCCGAGTTGTCAGATTGCGAGCGCAATGTTCTAACCACTAGGCTATCCCATCCCCTTTAAAGTGTGTTTGGGTGGGGTTTTTTAAGTGTGTGTATGTGTGCGTGTGTGTGTGCGTGTGTGTATGCGTGCGTGCGTGTGTGCGTGCGCGTGCGCGCGCGCGCTGTTTAAGATGATAATGTGATTGGCTATGATGACGATGATGACAATGACAACGACGACGATGACGACGATTATTTTTAAACTGCACCTTTCATATTGGCAAAATGTTGGTTGTCCGGTGGTACTCTAAAACCTGTATAGTTTTTTGACATCATCATCATCTTCTTCTTCTTCTTCTTCTTCTTCTCCTTCTTCATCTTCTGCTGCTGCTTCTTCTTCTTCATCTTCTTCTTCATCATCATCTTCTTCTTCTTCTTCTTCTTCTTCTTCTTCTTCTTCTACTTTCTTCTTCTTCTTCTTTTCTTCTTCTTCATCTTCTGCTTCTGCTGCTTCTTCTTCTTCATCTTCTTCTTCATCATCATCTTCTTCTTCTTCTTCTTCTTCTTCAAACGCTCAGCCAAAAACTATTATTGTCTGTTATATGAGCGAAAACGCGTCACGCTGCCGTTAAGCGCC
Organism: Rapana venosa; assembly: GCA_028751875.1. NCBI lineage: Eukaryota > Metazoa > Mollusca > Gastropoda > Neogastropoda > Muricidae > Rapana > Rapana venosa. The sequence continues at coordinate 46,614,623 of CM054160.1, forward strand.
TGACAAGTCAGGCCCAGCCGCATCCAACTTCGGCAAAAGAGAGAATTGTTATCTTTTAAGTCTTTCTGGGGGGAAAGAAAAAAGGCAGGAGAATGGACCAAGAAGGCAGAAAATTAGACAAGAAGGAGGTGACCGGAAGAAAAGGAACGAGGCAGAAACAAAGAGAGGGATAGAAAAGAGGGAATTTCTAGCACAGAATGTGGGGATAGGCCCCCGGCAGCAACCCCACGAGGGAAACGTGTCCCATTGTTGTAGTGTCATTCCCCCCCATCCCCTGTGTGGGGATGCAGGGGGGGCCTGCCAGTATATAAACGCCTATCTCCCACCCTCTGGACATTTCCGTGCCAGGAATTCCCTTTTTTCCTATCCTTCTCTTTGTTTCTGCTTTGTTCCTTATTCTTCCGGTCACCTCTTTGTCTGTTTTCTGAATTTTTGGTCCATTCTCTTGCATTTTTTTTCTTCTCCAGATAGATTTCAAAAGATAATAATTATCTCCCCTGCCCAAATCGGATGGATGTGCTGGGCCTGACTTGTCAGGTGCTTAACAGCGGCGCAATTGCATTTTCGCTCATATGACAGACAAGAGTTGGTGTCTGAGCCTTCGACGATGTCGACGACGATGAAGAAGAAGAAGGAGGAGGAAGAGGAGGAGGAGGAGAAGAAGAAGAAGAATGCAAAGAAGAAGAAGAAGAAGAAGAAGAAGAAGAAGAAGAACAAGAACAAGAACAAGAACAAGAACAAGAACAAGAAGGTTTAGGTTTCACAGTTTCCAAAATGGTCGTGTCATGTTCTGTAGTTTAAATTGGTTAAATGCAACATGTAACAGTTTCGTGTAGCTCTTACGGGGTTTTGAACTAAACTTTGCCTTGCCTTGCCCTGCCTTGCCCTGCCTTGCCTTGCCCTGCCTTGCCCTACCCTGCCCTACCCTGCCTTGCCCTACCTTGCCTTGCCTTGCCTTGCCCTGCCCTGCCTTGCCTTGCCTTGCCCTGCCCTGCCTTGCCCTACCTTGCCCTGCCCTACTTTGCCTTGCCTTGCCTTGCCTTGCCTTGCCTTGTCCTGCCCTGCCCTGCCTTGCCCTGCCTTGCCTTGCCTTGCCCTGCCTTGTCCTGCCCTGCCTTGCCTTGCCCTGCCCTGCCTTGCCTTGCCCTGCCCTGTCTTGCCCTGCCCTGTCTTGCCCTGCCTTGCTTTGCCTTGCCCTGCCTTGCCCTGCCCTGCCCTGCCTTGCCTTACCTTGCCCTGCCTTGCCTTGCCCTGCCCTACCTTTCCCTGCCCTACCCTGCCTTGCCCTGCCCTCCCCTGCCCTGCGCTGCCCTGTCTTGCCTTATCTTGTCCTTGCCCTCCCTTGCCATGCCTTTAAGACGCTCTCCTTGCCCCCTCACCTCACCCCCTCCCACTCCCCCTTCCCCCCTTTCCCTTCAATCCTTTATCGCTCATTTCTCAACAATCCACTCGAAGCGCAGACCTAGGTATAATAAATAAATCAATAAATAAATCGTCCTTGGGAAAATCCTCAAGACAGTGCAGGCACAAACCAGCCCACCACGTTGAGTTTATTTACCTACTACCAGTCACATGCAGAATGTATGGCATCAGCGGAACATGTTCGTGTGTGTGTGTGTGTGTGTGTGTGTGCGTGGAGGGGGGAGGAGAGGGGTTGTGTGTGCATGTGTGTGAGGGGAGCGTATTGTGGTATGGTGGTGGGAGGGGGGGGGGGGGGGTGTGTTGTGCTGTATGTGAAGAGGGTTTGTGTGTGCATATGTGTGCGTGTTTGGGGGCCGGGGGTGGGGGTGGGGTGGATGAGTTCGTGTGTGCATGTATGTGCGTGTGTGTGTGTGCGCGCGTGCACAGAGAGAGAGACAGACAGACAGACAGACAGACAGAGGGAGAGGAGGGGGAGACATTTTTCCTTGTATTTTATTATTTTATTAGACAGAGACAGAGAGTTACATGTCATCGTTTTTCCTTCACAAAGACAAAAAAAGACAAAAAGAAACGTTTACAAAAAATGACGTGTTTTACCAGTCTAGCCAGTTTAGTCCAAAAAAAAAATTTTTCATTTTAAAAGAAAGATTTCTTTTGTGTAAAGTAAAACCCGTTTATGCAAACATTAATTAATTTAGAATATTAAATGATTATGTAGACCACACACATTTCGCAAGGTATGGATTCTTTGTTTTACAGCCCTTGACACTAAAATAAGGCCCTAGAATTGTCTGTTTTCAGCTGCATATCCATACGCACTGGTCATTTCTATTTTTAGATATTTCTTGAAATAGACGTACACGCATTGGTTGTGTTGTGAATATCCAGATTGCTGGGCCCCCTTGAGAAAAAAAAAGAGATATTAACGTTAATTGTACAGTGTAGATCTCTTCTTTTTTTTCGTTCTTCAGCTCGAGTTCCGAGGTCTTACCAAATGGTGAGATTTTTGTATATGGGAACGTTTTGGGCGGGGTTTTTTGTTTGATTTGGGGGTTGTTGGTGGGGGGGAGTTTTGGGGGGTGGGGCATTATTCAGGTAGGGGCATTCCAACTTCGAGATTGTTACAGTGAATATGATTAAGTTCGTTTCATGGTGACAAACAGAATTATTACAGAGTCCTTTTTTAAAGGTAAAGGTGCCCCATAACCTATGTGGTCCTAGGGGAGCTAGGCATCAGAGACCTCAACTTCTCCAGGGGCCAGCATATTGAGGGCGGCGCCCATCTCCTCTCCTTCGCTGCTTTACCTTCCCTGACCCTAAAGAGGGCAGGTACCCATTTACAGCTGGGTGAAGTGGGGGACTGTACTGAAAACAAGACGCGCGAACGGTCACCCAACCAGTTGGTAACTACACTCGACGCTGCTTAACCTTGGCTGGGGGAAAGCGAGTGCTCTGACCACTGAGCTATGCCGTCCCCTAGTTGTCCTTATCTTGCCATAATTCTTTTCAACCGGAGTTTTACATTTTTATCGTGGGGGTGGGGGTGGGGGGCAATTTTGGGGGGTTCATTTTTGTGGCATTTATTTATGACTTGCGTGCACCGCACTGTAAGGTTCATAGAATGCTGGAAAGTTTTGCTTTGGGTGACATTTTGTTCTCGACATGTTTTATAATGTGTCGTGACATTAAACTATGTGTTGCAACATGCCTTGCCAATTCTTCTGCTTCTTTATGGCGAGGTACTCTAAAAACAGTCCTACACGCAAACTTCTCATGCAGTGTGCAATTTGAATTGTGATTCCCAGGTGGGATGAGTGAGTGAGTCAGTGTGCACGTTCTGGGTGACCCCCAGAGTGTTAAGCTGGGGAACGCACCACCACAACAACAACACCCTTTTCCTTCTTTTTCCTCTCCTCCTCCTTCTTCTTCTTCTTCTTCTCCTTCTTCACCTTCTACTTCTTCTTTTCTTCTTCTTCTTCTTCTTCTTCTTCTTCTTCTCCTTCACCTTCTACTTTTTCTTTTCTTCTTCTTCTTCTTCTTCTTCTTCTTTCTTCTTCTTCTTCGTAATTCTTCTTTCTTCTCTCCTTGTAATTCTTCTTCTTTCTTCTTCTCTTCTGTAATTCTTCTTCTTCTTTCTTTCGTTTCTTTTCTTCTTTTTCTCATTCCCTTTTTCTTTTCTTGTGTGACTTTTCTTTCTTTGTAGCATTCTTCTTGTTTTTCTGTGCGTTTCTTCCTTTTTTTCTTTTTTTTCCTTTTCTTATTCTTTCTTCTCTTCTTAGCGTTCCTCTTTCTTTCTTTCTTTCTTCTTTTTCCTTCCTTCTTCTTCTCATTCTGCTTAGCATTCTTCTTTATTTTTTCTTCTTGTTTCTGTTCTCCTCTTTCTTCTTCCTTTTCATCGCAATCTGTGCAAATGTTGGTGCCGAAAACACACACACACACACACACACACACACACGCGCACGCACGCGCGCGCGCACACAGCGGAGAGAGAGAGAGAGGAGAGAGAGAGAGAGAGGAGAGAGAGAGGAGAGAGAGAGGAGATAGATAGATAGATAGATAGATAGATAGATAGATTCTTTTGTTTCGAGGATAATAGAACAAGCACTCACGTGCTTTTTCAATCCAGTCCCCGTGTGTATGTAGTTTTGTAAGTTCTGTCATCCGTGCGTGCGCGCGTGTCTGTGTGTGTGTGTGTGTGTGTGTGTGTGTGTGTGTCGCGCGCGCATGTGTGTGATGTGTGTGTGTGTCTGCCTGTATGAGGATATATGTGTTATGCGTGTGTATGTGAACGCACGCGCGCGCGCGCATTGTGTGTGTGTGTGTGTGTGCGTGTGTGGTCCTGACTCGCTGACAGTGTCAACACAGTGTGGTTGAAACCCTTGTCCATTGCCTCATCAGGAGAGAGGGGGGAGGGAGGGAAGAGAGGGGGGAGGGAGGGGGGGTAGCCTGTCTATATGCCACTCAGGTCCAGAATACATTAACATAAAATATAAACCAACCTTCTACATACATATCATCACCACAGTTAGAAACCAGGCCCTTAGAGTACACCCTTATCCTTCTCTCTCTCTCTCTCTCTCTCTCTCTCTCTCTCTCTCTCTCTCTCTCTCTCTCTCTCTCTCTCTCTCTCTCTCTCTCTATCTATCTATCTATCTATCTATCTATAGGGGGACGGGACAGCCTAGTGGTTAGAACATTGCGCTGGCAATCTGACGTCCCGGGTTCGATTCCCGTTCAAGGGTGATATTTTCCTCTGGAGTTAACATCAGTGCAGACTCCACTCTCCCCAAAAGTCTTTCGGATAAGACTATAAACCGAGGTCCCGTGTGCGCACACGTTAAATCCTGTTCCGCTTTTCGTAAGAGTAGGCCATTGTGTGCCGGTGGGAACAGATGACAGAATTTACAAAACCGCATACACAGGGGGACTGGATGTAAAAAATAAAAAAAAAGCACATAAGTGCTTACGCCATTATCCTCGATATAAAAGAATGAAGTAAAAAAATGTTTATATATATATATATCTATAT
>CM054160.1:46624573-46629573 GCA_028751875.1 Rapana venosa
TATATATATATATATATATATATATGTGGTGTGTGTGTGTGTGTGTGTGTGTGTGTGTGTGTTGTGTGTGTGTGTGTGTGTGTGTGTGTGTGTGGTGTGCTATTTTACCTTATATATATTGCTATTTTGCCTTATAGATATATAGATATATCATAGTGCTTGTTTTACTTTATATATATATATATATTATATTGCTGTTTTACCTATAGATACAGATAGATATTTATTTATTTATTTATACTTATAGCGCTATTTTTCCTCACTTTTTGTTTCTGTTCATTCCTCAGCTAGAGCCTTGGGGTGTACCAGCTGTGACAGTTTCACGAATGCCACCGTGGTTGGTTTTCTCCCCACCATTAAGGCAGCCGCACTTCTTCTTCGGGCAGTTGCCCTGACTTTCAAAAAAAAAAGCAACGGGTTACTCAGCCAAAACAAAAAACACAACACAAAACAAAAAACACACAACACAAAACAAACCCCCAACATGACGACAACTGAACAAGAAAACATGTGACTATCTCACAGCCAGTTCGTTTTGACATGTGAAAAAAAAACCCACCAGTTGTTGTTGAAAATAAAATGAAATAAAATAAATTAAATAAAACCGCCGTTTTACAATCTTACAGAGTGCACGCTGCTAACTGACCTATAAAATGTGGCAGGCATGCAGTTTAAAAAATAATAATAAATAGATAATAAAAAGACCCGGAATATATAAATTTAAAAAAACCAACAACAACCCCCTTACCCTACCACCACCCCACCCCCTGCCATTTTTTTTAACGTGTCTTACGTACCTACACTGTCATTAATACCCACACGAAACTGAAAACCCGCCACCACCAACAACAACAAAACATAAAAAAGACAGAAGAGGGACATTAAAAAAATATGTGTGTGTCATAACAAACACACACTGGTGCCTAACCCATATAAAAACGATACAGCAGCAATAATGATAAGAGCATGTTTAGGCCCTTATAAAACTGACGATTAAGTGGCGAGCAAAAAAAAAAAAAATCACCTTTTCGTTGTGTCACAAACTAAGCTTTAAGACATAAAAAATATAGCAACACAGAGTGCTAAAAGAGTGTTTTTTTTTAAATAAACAGGATTTTAGAACTAGGCAAGAAATTAACCATAAGATTTCGATCTTATCTTTATTTCAATTATCAGGTTTGCATTCTTGCTAAAAAGTAAACAGTTTATAATTATTTAATTTTGCCTGTTTTATAAAGAAAGGACAATAACCCTTAAGTAATACCTTAAAGGGACGAGATACCTCAGTGGTCAGAGCACTCGCTTTCCCCAAGCTAAGGTTAAGCTGCTACGAGCGTGGTTACCAAGTGAATGGGTGACTGTTCGTTCACCTTGGCTTCAGTACAGTCCCCCAGTTCACCCAGCTGTCAATGGGTGCCTTTCCTCTTTAGGGTCAGGAAAGGTAAAGCAGCGAGGGAGAGGAGATGGGCGCCACCCTCAATATTCTGGCCCCTAGAGAAGTGAGGTCTCTGACGCCTCGCTCCCCTACGACCACCTAGGTTATGGGACACCTTTACCTTTACTTTTCCCTATCTCTGTGTGTGTATTGTGTGTGTGTTGTGTGGTGGCGTGGCGTGCGCGTCGCGAATCGTGACGCATCGCTGTGCCATACTAGCTACTGTTTGACTATACTTACAAGTCTATCTGTTCTGTTGCTGTCGCTTCTGTCTGTCTGTCTGTCTGTCTGTCTGACTATCTGTCTGTCTGTCTGCTATCTGTCTGTCTGTCTGATATCTGTCTGTCTGTCTGTCTGTCTGTCTGTCTGACTATCTGTCTGTCTGTCTGTCTGACTATCTGTCTGTCTGTCTGTCTGTCTGACTATCTGTCTGTCTGTCTGACTATCTGTCTGACTATCTGTCTGTCTGTCTGTCTGTCTGACTATCTGTCTGTCTGTCTGTCTATCTGTCTGACTATCCTGTCTGTCTGTCTGTCTGACTATCTGTCTGTCTGTCTGACTATCTGTCTGTCTGTCTGTCTGTCTATCTGACTGACTGACTGAGAGAGAACATGGGTGGGTTGTGTACCCACACATACACACATGTAATTGGGAGAGCATACAAGTGTATTGCTACTATCTATATAAGTCTCTCTCTCTCTCTCTCTCTCTCTCCTCTCTCTCTCTCTCTCGAAATAAAAGAATTTGTCATTGTCATTGTCACTCTGTCTCTTCTCTCTTATAGAGAACTTACAACCTTACATGACACAGAACCTTCTTTAGAGCTTGAAATGAATATACATTTTAAAAAGAATAATGGCTTAATTCAGACTGGGTGTGTCAGATATAAATGTTCATAAACTTAGGTACAGAATGCATACTGAATTTGATACAACGTGCTCTTTATGTAATGAATGAAGCGACAGAAGATGAAATACTATATGTTGTCTTCAGTTGTCCCGCCTTTAATGACATGAGGCAAAAACTCTCTCTCTCTCTCTCTCTCTCTCTCTCCTCTCTCTCTCTCTCTCTCTCTCTCTCTCTCTGTGACTGTCCGTCTGTCTGTCTGTCTCTCTATCTGACTCACTCTCCCTCTCTCTCTCTCTCTCTCTCTCTCTCTCTCTCTCTCTCTCTCTCTCTCTCTCTCTCTCTCTCTCTCTCCTCTCTCTGTGCATACACATAGGACTCGATTTTTTTTTAAAAAGCACATGAATGCTTATTCCATTATCCTCGGAATAAAATAAAGAATATATATATATATATATATATATATATATATATATATATATATATATATCTGTGCATACACACGGGACTCGATTTTAAAAAAAGCACATGAATGCTTATTCCATTATCCTCGGAATAAAATGAAGAATAAAGAATATATATATAGATACCTCTCTCTCTCTCTCTCTCTCTCTCTCTCTCTCTCTCTCTCTCTCTCTCTCTCTCTGCCCGTCTGCCTATATGTCTGTCTCTATGTCTATCTTTGTGAATGCGTGCAGCAGTAATTAAGCCTTAGCAAATATATGTTCCCCAAAGCTCTCTCTCTTTCTGACTCTCTCTCTCTCTCTCTCTCTTCTGTCCGTCTGTCCCTCTGTCTGTCTGTCTATCTGTCTGTCTGTCTGTCTCTGTGAATGAATGCGGCAGTAATTAAGCCTTAGCAAACTTCTTTTCACTCAAAAGCTTTTCCCTTGCAAAGCAGATACAGAGCTCCCTTTACAAACGCCCTGTTGTACGTACCTGTCCCCCCAATTCCCTCCCCCCCTTCCCCCCCCTTCCCCACCCACCTCTCCTCCCCTCCTCTCTCTCGCTCTCTCTTTCTCTCTCTCTCTCTTGCTCTCTCTCTTTCTCTCTCTCGTCTCTCGCTCTCTTTCTCTCTCTCTCTTCTCTCTCTCTCTCTCTTTCTCTCTCTCTCTCTTCTCTGTTCTCTCCCCTCTCTCCTCTCTCTCTCTCTCTCTCTTCTCTTCTTCTTCTCTTCGCTCTCTCTTGTTCTCTCGCTCACCCCCTCCCCTTCCTGTCTCTCTTTTCTTCAATGGAAAATGCTGATTCTTGTCAAACCATGACAGGAATATCTTCTGTCTACCAACCCCGTCAGAGTGGGCTAATTCAAACAGCATTGTGGCTCAGTTTGTGCGCATGTGAAACATGCAGACGTTGAAAGAAGGATACAGGCGATGGAGTTGAGATGCTTTCGCAAACTTCTTGGTAGCTCATACAGAGATCACAAAGCTAACAAGGAAGTAAACTCCAGAATTGGTTGAAAATGCCACCAGGCAATATGAAGAGTTCCTAACTTCTGTGGGGAAAAAAAAACCCTAAACAAACTAAAATGGTACGGGCACGCCACACGAACATCTGGACTGGCCAAGACTGTCCTACAGGGAACAGTACAAGGAGGGAGACGAAGAAGAGGCAGACAGAGAAAACGATGGGAAGACAATATCAGAGAGTGGACTGGCCTTGAGTGGAACGACTTGCTACAGAAATCTCAAAACCGTGAGGAGTGGAGGAAGCTGGTTGCGAAATCTTCAGTGGTGCCCCAATGGTCTACTAGACTACCAGATAGGTGAAGGTGAACGTAAAGTTCAGTTTAAACAATACCTTTATATTGATTCATCTTTAAACTGTTCCATCTTTAAATCTTTACACCTGATCAATCTTTCAACTAAGGGATCTGTACACGGATGATTCTTTAAAAAGATGAATCTGTAAACTGATCAGTTCTTAAACGGGTTGTTCTTCTTCCTCTTTGCATTCTTTGCATTCTTCTTTGCATTCTTCTTCTTTGCATTCTTTTTCTTCTCTTTCTTCTTTGCATTCTTTTCTTCTCCTTTGCATTCTTTTCTTCTCTTTCTTCTTCTTTCTCTTCTTCTTCTTCTTTGCAATTCTTATTTTTCCTCTTCTGTTTTTCTTCTCCTCCTTATTGTTCTTCTCTTTCTTTTTCTCTCTTCTACTTTGCAGTCTTCTTCTTCTTTGCAGTCTTCTTCTTTTTTCTTCTCTTTCTTCTTCTTCTTTTTCCTTGCATTCTTCTTTACAACTCTCGTTCTCCTCCTTCTTCTTCTTCTACTTTGCATTCTTCTTCTCCCTCACCTTCTACTTTGCATTCTTCTTTGCGATTCTCTTTCTCCACCTCATTCTTCTTCTTTGCATTCTTCTTTTCCTTCTCTTTTTTTTTCTTCTTCTTGCTCTTCCTCGTGTTCCTCCTCTTTCTCCTCTCTTCATTTCTGTCTTTCTTCTTCTTCTTTCCCCTTTTCATATTCTTCTTTTTCTTCTTCTTCTTAATTCTTCTTTTTCTGCTTCTTCTTGCTGACAAATAAATTTAGGATATTCCCTGAAACATGCAACGTCATCATGTCATTCATAGCTTGCACCCCTACCCCACCCCCAAAAAATTCGTAAAATTGCATTAAAGGAGGGAAAGATAGTATGATGAGGATACAGACAATAATGATGACGTGTATGAGGATGAGGAGGAAGAGGAGGAGGTGGAGGAAGAGGAGGAGGTGGAGGATGAGGAGGAGGA
>CM054160.1:46632073-46634573 GCA_028751875.1 Rapana venosa
ACAACACACACACAACACACAAACAAACACACAACACACAACAACACACACACAACACACACACAACCACACACACACAACACACACACAACACACACACACACACACACACACACACAACACACACACACACACACACACACACACAACACACACCACACACACAACACACACAACACAACACACACACACACACACACAACACAACACACACACACACAACAACACACAACACACACACACAACACAACCACACCACACACACACACACACAACACAACACACACACACACACACAACACACACAACACCAAACAACACACACACCACAAAACGCAACACACTCACCACACACATACACTACACAACACTCCCACACACAACACACACACACCAAGACCGTCATCCCACGTACACACACAACCAAGCATTCCTACTCCTGGCACTGTCCGTCCTATGCTTGGCCAGTCTTGAATGGACCCTGCTGCTGAAATGGCATTGCTCAGCCAGCTGTTGTTGATATTGTTGATATTATTGTTATTACTGCTCGCAGGCCGGAAAAGAGGCTTCCCCAGCACCACCCCGGGTGTGTTAGGGCTCACCCCAGAAGGACCTCGGGTAGGTCGCCCTCCGTTGACCAGCATCAACCCCGAAGAGTTCCTACGCCGTGGACTGTCTCGTTCCGAAGCCGCCTTGTCCAGTTCTTTGAGGATCTTGTCCTCTTTCTCGGAAATGGCGTTCAGCTTTTCTTCCAGGGTTTCCGCGTCGGGTTTAGACGTGGCTTTGTCTTCTTTGCCGTCTTCTTTCTTGTCTTCTTTGCCGTCTTCTTTCTTGCCTGGTTTGGGCTTGGAGCGTTCTTTGTCGGCCTTGTTCCTCCCGTCCTCTTTCGGAGCTTCGTCGGCTTGTATGCCCTCTTCGGAGAATCCTGCTTCGTCAGCAGTTTCCGTTTCTGCTGGTTTGAGATTCGGGTCCCCGGGGGGAGTTTCAGGAGGGGCCTCGGGGTCGCTCACCGCAATCTCGACAGCCTCCCGCTCTCCAGAGTCCTCCTTGGCAGCAGCAGCTGCATTGTCGTCTGCTGTGTCCAAACCGAAAAGAGTGGACAGGGAGGAGATGGTGGAGGTGATGAACTCGTAGCCAGTGCCCGGTGCAGGTTCTGGGGGCTCTTCGGGAAGATTGTCGATTTTTCGGGCTGGGATTGCGGGTAGATCCACCAGCAAGAACAGGAGCAAGCATGCACCCGCTACCACCCTCATTTTTCTGGGTGGTGGTGGAGGGAGGGAGGGGGAGGAGGAGGAGGAAGATGTTTCAAATCAAGTCAATACTAATAACTCGTAAAGAAGTCACAGAAATGAAGACCTTCTTTACCACCCCACCCCCTAAAAACAAAAATAAAGTTCTTGGGGAGAAAAAAAAACACAGAAAAAGTGATCCTGGATTCGACCACCCCCAAAAACAAAAATCCTTCCCAGTCTGGAAAAAAATGACCCACGGACAATACTAGAAGGCAGCAACTAGAAACGAAAAGCAGAAGCGGCCACTTTGAACTCCAAAACTGCGCCCAGAGGAGAAAGCGCGCGCGCGCAACTCTCCAGCCCTGCTGCACCTTTCAGAGTGAATGCCACCTGGCGGACTGCCGCCTGCCTGGTCGTCTGCTACTGTCAAGTCCCGCAACTGGGAGGGGAATAGAACAGACCCAGCAACCCAACCAACCAACCACTCGCTAGGCCTCGAGCAGACTAAGCCGCCCACCCCGACAAAAAAATCCGGGTAGGTATGGAGGTGACGAAGGAGGAGGGTGGGGTGGTTAGGGGTGGGAGGGTTGGGGGGGGGGGGTTAAGGGGTAGGGGGTGGGGGGGGGGGGGGGGGGAGGTAGATATCCCGGGTGGGAAAACCCTTTATATCCCGTGGGTGCTTGCAAGCATTGGTGCATAGAGCACACTCCCCACCACCACCACCACCACCCGTCATACGAGTTAGCTCCCCCCCCCCCCCCTCCAACCACACACACACACACAACAACTTTAACACAAGCAACAAACCCGAAAAGGAAATAAAGGAGAAAAAAAAAATTTTTGAACCCCCCAAAAAACAACAACAACAAAAATGATAATAATATTCGCGACGGTTTCACAAAAGCAGTTGCCTAAGAATGCACAAGCTTGTGGGAGTTCGGACGAAAATCTACACGTCTCTCTCTCTCTCTCTCTCTCTCTCTCTCTCTCTCTCTCTCTCTCTCTCTCGCCAAGCTAAACTTGTATGGCGTGGGCAGGGGAGCCTCAGACACTCAGACACACACACACACACACACACACGCGCGCGCGCGCGCACAGACACACACACGTACAAGGAGGGCGTCAGTGGTAGCGGGGTGGGGTGGGTGTGTGTGTGTGTGGGGGGGGGGGGGGGATGTTCTTAGGAACACTTGTTTTGCAACTTTTCTCCCAGTCGCTCGAGCGTTAACTTTTTTTCTTTTTTTTTGGGGGGGGGGGGGATGGGGGGG
>CM054160.1:46647073-46657073 GCA_028751875.1 Rapana venosa
TCTGTCTGTCTCTGTCTCTGTCTGTCTGTCTGTCTGTCTCTGTCTCTCTCTCTCGCTCTCTCTCTCTCTCTCTCTCTCTCTCTCTCTCTCTCTCTCTCTCTCTCTCTCTCTCTCTCTCTCCCTTTGCCTGTATCTATAGTGAGGAGTTGCAAGATCTGACATACCTATCCTAAACTTTTTGTCACAAGAGGCATTGTTGCTGTATCATAAGTTCGTCTCTAGCACTTCAGTATCCTCCTTTTCTACATACAATGCTATTACTTTTTTCATATCCGCTCTTAACCGAAGCGAGGTAGCAGCACTTTGCAAGTTGTTGGGTTGGGTTTGCAGACCAAAAAGTGTTTCTGATAATAAAATAGCATCGTCTGCTAATAGAAGAATAAAATCTTCATAATTATACATCAAAAGAAAAGGACACGCTATGTCTTCCATGTTGTATAACATGTACAGCCAGTTCATTAATAAAAAGCGAAAATAAGAGGGGACTGCACACATCACCTTGTTTCACTCCTGCTGTGCATTTAACATAATCTGTCAGTGCAGCTCCACACCTTAATCTGCATTTTATATTGTCAGACATACTCTGAATACATTCATACAATTTCCCTTTCACCCTATTTTGAATAAGATTGGCCATAGTAAGTTTCTGTTTATAGAGTCAAAGGCCTTCTCAAAGTCAATGAAAGCAACTATTTAGGATTGGAAGAAAACTGTTTCTGAACTAAAGCTGGCAAGGCAATCATGTGATTTATTGCTGAGTATCTTTTTTTTCTAAAATCCAGCTTGGTTGTCCCCAGTGATATTATTTTCCTGCACCCATTCCTGTAATCTATGATTAATTATGGCACTAAACAACTTACTGCTAACATTACTGAGAGAAATGTCTCTGCTGATTATGTGGATCATTGATATTACCTTTTTTTCTAAAAAACAAAACAGTAGGAAGACAATTGGCTCTGTCCCTATTTCTCATTTGACGCTGTCCGTCTCTCTCGCTCTCTCTCTCTCTCTCTCTCTCTCTCTCTCTCAAAATGATCTTCGTTATGGTCTGTGTGTGTGTGTTGTTGTTGTTGTTGTTGATGTTGTTGTAGTTGTTACCGCTGCTGCTACTGTTGTTGTTGTCGTCGTCTTCTGTTTTGCGAGATCTCGTGATATTAGACAAGAAAAAAGTGTGTCAGAATTGCTGGGGAGGTGGAGGTCCTACCGAAAAGTGCGCGGGAAAAAGCAGTCCAAAGAAGCTGCGCAAAGCAAAAGGAACAACTTTAAAAAGTCATCAACGTTAATGAAGCTATGATAAATTAATGGCCTATAGGACTGTGCCAGAGACCTTTCGCTATATCAAATGCCAAATTCAAATTATTGAATATGCTGCTACGGGAGTTTTCATAAAATTGGGGTTTAAAAAAACTTTTGTATTCTTACATTCAAATATTATATGATTATTAGAGATATTCTTACCACATAGACATTTACTGTTTCTACTGATTTCGGTTATGAATGCATTAAGTTTTATTCTACAAAACAAACTATTCACTCTTCTTGCTATGGAGATACTTGTGCAAGCCTTAGAATTGCTCACGACTCTTGCATTATCAGTATTGATTACAGATCTGTTTAAGACTCTCTCTTTGAGGTTATACTTTTCTGTGACCTTTCTCAGTGATGTTTGTTCTAATAAGTGGTAACCCTCTTGTAATGATAAAGGCACGTGCAGTGCTACTGATTCCCGTCCATGCTTTGCACCTCTTTTAGCAGCTCTGTCAGCCCACTCATTTGGAAAGAATCCACTATGTGAAGGCACCCAACTAAAAGTGACACTTATGCCTTTTAAGGTTAAAAGGTGTCTGACAGGCTTAATGTCTAATGCATGACAGGTGTCTGACATGCTTAATCTCTCATGTGTGTGTGTGTGCGTGTGCGCGCGCGCGCGTGCGTGTATGTGTGTGTATGTGTGTGGGCGTGCGTGCGGAAGTGTGTGTGTGCAGCTTTTTTATTATTTTTTTTAGTTTTGTTGTTGTTTCTGGTGTTAAGGCGATGTGACACACTCTCCTCAGAGAGAGAGAGAGAGAGAGAGAGAGAGAGAGAGAGAGAGAGAGAGAGTAGGGGAAAGAGAGAGAGTGAGAGAGAGTAGGGGAGAGAGAGTAGGGGAAAGAGAGAGTGGGAGAGAGAGGGGGGGGAGAGAGAGTGGGAGAGAGAATGAGAGAGAGAGTGGGGGAAAGAGAGAGAGAGAGTGGGGGAAAGAGAGAGAGTGGGAGAGAGAGAGAGGTGGGGGAAAGAGAGAGAGAGAGGGGGGGGGGGAAGAAAGAGAGAGAGTGGGAGAGAGGGAGGGGAGAGAGTGGGAGACAGAGTGGGAGAGAGAGAGAGACACGCACGCACGCACGTACGCACGCGCGCGCACACACACACACACACACACACACACTGAGACACAGAAAAACACATACACACACACACACGCAGGCACCCACGCGCGCGCACGCACACACACACACACACACACACACTAAGACAGAAAGACAGACAGACAGACAGAGACAGAGACGCTCTCTTCAGAGAGAACGAAAACCACAGAGAGACAAACAGACCTAGACAAGCAAACAGACACACAGAGACAGACACAGAGACAGACACAGACACACAGAGATATACACAGAGAGAGACCAACCACCTCGAATTTCACGCCAAGAGATCTGTCAGACCATGACTTGTTAACAAGCGCCTGGAGGTAGCCAATAGATAGATAGATAGACAGGTAGATAGATAGATAGATAGATAGATAGATAGATAGATAGATAGATAGATAGATAGATAGATAGATAGATAGACAGGTAGATAGATAGATATACCCTAGTACAACGAAGGCAGATGGACATCGTCATTAAAAGGCTTGACCATTACAATGATTTCCTGCTGTGACAGCGAGGTCAAGAATTAGCATATCGTGTTATCTGGCCCAAACGTGGGGGGGAGGGGAGGGGAGGGGGGCAGGGGGTGGGGGAGGTGAAAGAGAGGAGAGAAGAAGGGGGGGGGGGGGGCAAATAGGGGCGGGTTGGGGGGGGGGGGGGGAGAGGAGAATAAGTAGCGTAGGACTAGTTTTAGTGTGTGGGGGTGGGGGGTGAGTGTGGGGGGGGGGGGGGTTATGTTGTGTGTTGGGGGGTGGGAGGGTGTTAGTGTTGTGTGTGTGAGGGTGTTAGTGTTGTGTGTGTGTGTGTGTGTGTGTGTGTGTGTGTGTGTGTGTGTTGTGTTGCGTTGTATATTATGTGTGTGTGTGTGTGTGTGTGTGTGTGTGTGTGTGTGTGTGTGTGTGTGTGTGTGTGTGTGTGTGTGTGTGTGTGTGTGTGTGTGTGTGTGTGTGTGTGTGAGTGTGTGCACCTGGTGTGTTGTGTGTGTGGAGGGGGGGGGGGGTTGTGTGGGTTTTTTTAATTTATTTATCTATTCTTTTATTTCAAGGTTAATGGAATAAGCATTCATGTGATTTTTTACATGTAGTACCCGTGTGTATGCAGTTTTGTAAATTTTGTCATCTGTTCCTACCGGCACAAAATGGCCTATTCTTACGAAATATGTGTGTGCGAGTGTGTATGTGGGTGAGTGGTGTGTGTGTGTGTGTGTGTGTGTGTGTGTGTGTGTGTGTGTGTGTGGGTGGGTGGGTGTGTGTGTGGGTGTGTGCACCTGGTGTGTTATGTGTGTGTGCACGCCTGGTGGGTTATGTGTGTGTGTGTGTGTGTGGCGCGCGCGTGTGTGTGTGTGTGTGTGTGTTAAAAATCTGATGACCTTGTGTGTATGTGTGTGTGCGCGCGCGTGTGTGTGTGTGTGTTGTGTGTTGAAAATCTGATGACCTTGCCTGATGTGTGTGTGTGTGTTGTTGTGTGTGTGTGTGTGGCGCGCGCGCGCGCGCGCGCGTGTGTGTGTGTGTTGAAAATCTGATGACCTTGCTTGTATGTGTGTGTTTGTGTGTGTGTATGTGTGTGTTACACACACGCAGGCAAGCGCACTTATGCGTACGTGCGTGTCTGTGCGAGTGCGCGGACGAGCGCATGCGCGCTTAGATCTGCATGCTGTGTTCCTGTCAGAGCCTTTACATGCGTGTGCACATTAATTATTGTGCGTGCGTGTTGATGTGCATTATACCTTCCCCCTTTGCTGTATTCGAAACATGGCTGGCTTTGTGTTCAGGGTGTGTGTGTGTGTGTGTGTGTGTGTGTGTGTGTGTGTGTGTGTGTGTGTGTGTGTGTGTGTGTGTGTGTGTGTATGCGTGTGTGTGTGTGTGATGTCATTATGAACATGTGAAATGATATGACTCATAGCAAAGGAGGGCTGAGAGAGAGGGGGGGGGGGGGGAGGAGAGAGGGTGGGGAGGGAGGGGCGGGGAGGGAGGGGGGGACAGAGAAGAGAGAGGACAGATATAGAGATAGAGAGAGGGAGGAACAGAGAGAGGGGGGGAGGGGGCAAAGAAGAGAGAGAGATAAGGACAGAGAGAGAGAGAGAGAAAGGACAGAAGAGAGAGAGAGAGAGAGAGAGAGAGAGAGAGAGAGAGAGAGAGAGAGGAGAGAGAGAAGAAGAAGACAGGTAGAGAGAGAGAGAGAGAGAGAGAGAGAGAGAGAGAGAGAGAGAGAGAGAGAGAGAGAAGAGGACAGATAGAGAATTAGAAAGAGGGGGGGGGGGGGACAGAAAAGAAAGAGAGAGAGAATAATCTTTATTTTTCAAGGGTTACAGATAAGCACTCACATACTTTTATTCATCCGGCCCTTGCCCTGATTAGGGGCTATCAAAACATAACACAAAGAATCAAAACAAAACAACAACAAAATAACAGCAAAACCCTCTTGAAAAACCACCGCCAACAACAACAATTCCAAAAGGTCAACCGACGACTTCAAGAAAGGAGATAGATAGATATTCGACAAACTCATGATCCCAACTGTCCCGAACATTAATGTCGAAACAGACACATTGATTAGAATTATTTAAACAAAGGAAAGAAAGAAAGACAGACAGACAGACAGAGACAGACAGACAAACACAAGCAGACAGACTGAGGAATAAAGTCCTGAAGCAGGGTGTGTATATTATGTGTGTGTGTGTGTGTGTGTGTACGTGCGTGTCTGTAAGCGTGCGTGTGTTGTTGTTGTCTTCGATTTTACGTCTGTTCACTCTCATGAAGGGCAATTAAAATGGGATGATTAAAGTCTTGTGGGTTTTTTTACTTGTGTTTGTGTGGTGTTTGTGGTGTGTTTGTATATATAAAGACGGGGAGAGAGAAGGGGGAGGGAGAGAGGGAGGTACGGAGACAAACAGACCGACTGGTGCAAGTACACAGACAGACAGACAGACAGGCGGACGGACGGACAGACAGACACACAGTTAGATCATAGGTAAGTTATTGTACATCAAGGCTCAATATTAAAGATGTGTTAAACGTTCAGAAGATTGGTAACAACATACCAATAACACACTTACACACACACACACACACACACACACACACACACACACACACACTGGTCTCCAATTACCAACACGCACACACACGCACGCATACACACACACACTACCACCACCACCACCACCACCACCACCACCAAGAACAACAACAACAACAACAACAACAACAACACCCCCCCACACACACACACACACACACACACACACTGACTTCAGACCTAATGGATCCGGTGATAATAGTTTAATCGCAATGATCAAAATTAATGCATTTAAAGTGGCTTTTTAAAAAAAATTTACAATTTCCCAGATCAACGTCTACGCAGACCTGCAAGTGCCTTATGTCCCCTTGTATGTGTTGGCAGGATTGCCATCCCACAGAACTGGAATTTATTTTAGTATTTAAAATAGTTAAATGATTATTAAACGGACCACAACTTTAACCAACTTTACCAGCAGACATTAAGAGAACGACCGGTCTTTTGACTTACTGTCTCCTTTAAAGCAAATGGTTTTGAAAAAATTCTTGAAACTTCGTGCTAGGAATTCCCTCTTTTCTATCCCTCTCTTTGTCTCTGCCTTGTTCCTTTTCTTCCTGTCACCTCCTTCTCGTATAATTATTTTCTGTCTTCTTCTTGGTCAATTCTCCTGCCCCACCCCCACCCCCACCCCCCGCGTTGTTTTTTTTTGTGGTCCCCAATAAGACTTAAAAGATAACAATTCTCTCTCACGCCGAAGTCGGATGCGCGGGGCCTGAACTGTCGGGGGCTTAACGGCAGCACAACGCATTTCGGCTGGTGTGATAGACAAGAATTGCTGCTGTCTGAGTGTTCGACGAAGAAGAACAAGAAACTGAATACACAAATCTCCCGCCATTATCAAACTGAAGGACATATTAATATGTCAACTCTGAGTGTGTGTGTGTGGGTGTGTGTGTGTGTGTGTGTGTGTGTGTGTGTGTGTGTGTGTGTGTGTGTGTGTGTGTGTGTGTGTGTGTGTGTGTGTGTCGTGCGTGCGTGTGTGTGTGTGTGTGTGTGTGGTGTGTGGTGTGTGTTGGTGTGTCGTTTGTGTGTGTTGTGTGTGTGTGTGTTGTGTGTGTGGTGTGTGTGTGTGTGTGTGTGTGTGGCGTGCTGTCAGTCAAGTCAAGTCAAAATTTTATTCCAGATGGTACATTGAAGTGTGTGTGTGTGTGTGTGGTGTGTGTGTGTGTGGTGTGTGTGTGGTGTGTGTGTGTGTGTGTGTGTGGTGTGTGTTGTGGTGGTGGCGTGCGTGTCAAGTCAAGTCAAAATTTTATTTCAATGATACTTTGAAGTGTGTGTGTGTGTTTGTGTGTGTGATGTGGGGTGTGTGTGTGTGTGTGTGTGTGTGTGTGTGTGTGTGTGTGTGTGTGTGTGTGTGGTGTGGTGTGCGGGCGCGCAGGTGGGTCAGCGTGTTCTGCGTTGTTAGTATGTTGAGTTGTATATAGTGTTTTGGTTTTAGATAATTGGGTGGTGGGTGGGGAGGGAGGGGGGGGGGGGGGGGGGGGTGGTCAGTGGTTTATTTGAGAGGCGTCTGTTCAAACGTGGTTCTTTGCTGCTTTTTCTTAAGTCAATACTTGTGACAAAAGTGGTTCGCATTGCAAACCTGCTGTTGAGAGAGAGAATGAATAATGAATTAATGAATGAATTAATTAATTAATTAATCTTTTCTTTATTCTTTATTTTTCAAGGGTTACAGAACAAGCATTTGCATACTTTTTTTTTCATCGGACCCTTGCCCTGATTAGGGGCTATCAACAAAACAAGGGGGGAAACCCTACTACAACAACGACAACATGATTTTAAAAAGATAAGTGTATATTTAACAATACATAATCCCTAACTGACTTGAACATTATTGTCAAGAGATGCATAGATTATACTCTTTCTTTAGGACAGAGATATGGCTTAATAAACACATAATTCACAAATGAGAGAGACAGACAGACAGACAGAAAGACAGAGACAGAGATTTGATTTTGATTTTTTTTTATATCAAGGATAATGGAATAAGCCCTTATGTGCTTTTTTACATCCAGTCCTCGTGTGTATGCGGTTTTGTACATTCTGTCACCGGCACACATTGACCTACTCTTACGAAAAGCGGAACAGGATTTAACGTGTGGGCAGGATGCTCTGCGTGCGTTGGCACACGGGGCCTCGGTTTATAGTCTCATCCGAAGGACTTTTGAGGAGAGTGGAGTCGGCACTGATGTTAACTCCAGGGGAAAATATCCCCCTTGAACGGGAATCGAGCCCGGGTCGTCAGATTGGGAGCGCAATGTTCTAACCACCAGGCTATCCCATCCCCGACAGAGACAGAGAGACAGAGACAGAGAGACAGATACAGACACAGACACAGAGAGACAGATACAGACACAGACACAGACAGATACAGACACAGACAGATACAGACAGATACATACACAGACAGAGACAGATACAGAGACACAGAGACAGATACAGACAGAGACAGAGAGACAGATACAGAGACAGAGACAGAGAGACAGATACAGACACAGAGACAGATACAGACAGAGACAGAGAGACAGATACAGACAGAGACATATACATACACAGACAGATACAGATACAGACAGAGACAGAGAGACAGATACAGACACAGACAGATACAGACACATACAGATACAGACACAGACACATACAGACACAGACAGACACAGACACATACAGACACAGACAGAGACAGACAGAGAGACAGAGACAGACACATACACAGACAGATACATACAGACAGAGACAGATACAGACAGATACAGATACAGACACACAGAGAGAGACAGAAACAGAGAGAGAGAGACAGATACAGACAGACAGACAGAGAGACAGAGAGGGTACCATTCCCCGAAGGCGAGGTGTGGCTGCCTCAATGAGGGGTTTTAAAACGGTGGTGGCCTACACAGACATCTCACTAGTGGTGCTGAACCAGGGAGCTCTAGCCCAGCCCAGGAACCCAAAATAACAAATCATGATTTCTGGCAAAATGAGGGAGTGGGGGATAAGGGGGCAAGGAAAGAAGAGGGGGGGGGGGGGGGAGGGGGGGGGAGGGGGAAGGGAGAGAAGAAGGGTAGGGGTGGGGGGAGATGATAGGTGGTGGTGGGAGGGGAGGAGGGGGGGGGAGTATCCAAAACAAAAACAACAAAAAAACATGGTGGAGAGGAAGCCGTTTCCGGCCACACTCCACTGATAAAATCAATCACAGACAACAAGAAAGACTTTCTCTCTCTCCCTCTCTCTCCCTCTCTCTCTCTCTCTTTCTCTCCCTCTTCTCACTCTCTCTCTTCTCTCTCTCTCTCTCTCTCTCTCTCTCTTCTCTCTCTCTCTCTCTCTCTCTCTCTCTCCCTCTCTCTCTCTCTGTCTCCCTCTCTCTCTCTCCCTCTCTCTCTCTCTCTCCCTCTCTCTCTGTCTCCCTCTCTCTCTCTCTCTCCCTCTCTCTCTATCTTTCTCACTCTCTCTCTCCCTCTATCTCTCTCTCCCTCTCTCTCTTCCTCTCTCTCCCCTCTGTATAACCCTACAGGCGGGGACTAGATGTGGGAAATTTTCCTCTGGAGTTAACATCAGTGCCGACTCCACTCTCCCCCAAAGTCCTTCAGATGAGACTATAAACCGAGGCCCCATGTGCGAACGCACGCAGAACATCTTGCGCACACGTTAAATCCTGTTCCGCTTTTCATAAGAGTAGGCCATTGGGTACTGGTGGGAACAGATGACAAAATTTACAAACCGCATACACACGGGGGCTGGATGTAAAAAAGCACATCAGTGGTTATTCCATTATCCTCGATATAAAAATATAAAATAAATAATAAATAAATAAATAATGCACACATGAACACAGAGAGAGACAATGACAATAGTTAATTGTGATAAGCTTTCAAACCCATTCACAAGGGGACAGTGGGAAGAGGACTGGGCACAAAACACATATTAAACTATTTAAAAAACCAAACAGATTAGTTAATTACTGTCCAAAATTAATAGTCATTATGCCATCCATGGCTTCCACAACCTTTTTTGCACACAGAGAGACACATAGAAAGCGAGAGAGAGTGAGACAGTGACAGAGACAGACAGACAGACAGACAGACAAGAGACAGACAGACAAACAGGCAGAGGGAACCCAGTGAAGGCGAATGCACAGATTTTATTAAGGAAGTAAGATCACCAAATATAAAAGATAGAAAATGAAAAGAAGAAAAAAAAAGAAAGAAAGTAAATGGGGAAAAAGATTTCAAAAAAAAAAAAATGGCCAAAAAATAAACGAATATGATTTTAACAGGGGAAAAAAAGCTAAGCAATTCACTACAGACTGATAAAATTAAAAAAAGAAAGAAAAGAAAGAAAGAAAGAAGAAGAAAAAAAGAAAGAAAGAAAAAATCCCAAACTGGAATCAGGATTGTATTGCTCCCCCTTTTTATCTTTCTTCTGTGTGTGTGTGTGTGTGTGTGTGTGTGTGTGTGTGTGTGTGTGTGTGTGTGTGTGTGTGTGTGTGTGTGTGTGTGTGTGTGTGTGCGCGCGCG
>CM054160.1:46667073-46749573 GCA_028751875.1 Rapana venosa
ATGTGTCTGTGTGTGTGCATGTGTCTGTGTGTGTGTCAATGTGTGTGTGTGCATGTGTCTGTGTGTGTGCATGTGTGTGTGCATGTGTCTGTGTGTGTGTGTCTGTGTGTGTCTGTGTCTGTGTGTGTGTGCATGTGTCTGTATGTGTGCATGTCTGTGTGTGTGTGTGTGCATGTCTGTGTGTGTGCATGTGTCTGTGTATGTGCATGTGTCTGTTGTGTTTGTGCATGTGTCTGTGTGTTGTGCATGTGTCTGTGTGTGTGCATGTGTCTGTGTGTGTGCATGTGTCTGTGTGTGTGTGCATGTTGTGTGTGCATGTGTTGTGTGTGTGTGTTGTACATGTGTCTGTGTGTGTGCATGTGTCTCTGTGTGCATGTGTGTGTGCATGTGTGTGTGCATGTGTCTGTGTGTGTGTGCATGTGTGTGTGTGTGTGCATGTGTGTGTGCATGTGTCTGTGTGTGTGCATGTGTGTGTGTACATGTCTCTGTGTGTGTGCATGTGTCTGCGTGTGTGTGCATGTGTCTCTGTGTATGGTTGTGTATGTGCATGTGTCTGTGTGTGTGCATGTGTCTGTGTGTGTGCATGTGTCTGTGTGTGTGCATGTTTCTGTGTGTGTGCGTGCATGTGTGTGTGCATGTGTCTGTGTGTGTGCATGTGTCTCTGTGTGTGTGTGTACATGTGTCTGTGTGTGCATGTGTGTGTGTGTGTGTGTGCATGTGTGTGTGCATGTGTCTGTGTGTGTGCATGTGTGTGTGTACATGTCTCTGTGTGTGTGCATGTGTCTGCGTGTGTGTGCATGTGTCTCTGTGTATGGTTGTGTGTGTGCATGTGTCTGTGTGTGTGTGCATGTGTCTGTGTGTGTGCATGTGTCTGTGTGTGTGCATGTTTCTGTGTGTGTGCGTGCATGTGTGTGTACATGTGTCTGTGTGTGTGCATGTGTCTGTGTGTGTGCATGTGTCTCTGTGTGTGCATGTGTCTGTGTGTGTGCATGTGTCTCTGTGTGTGCATGTGTCTGTGTGTGTGCATGTGTGTGTGCATGTACATGTCTCTGTGTGTGCATGTGTCTGTGTGTGTGCATGTGTCTCTGTGTGTGCATGTGTCTGTGTGTGTGCATGTGTGTGTGCATGTACATGTCTCTGTGTGTGCATGTGTCTGTGTGTGTGCATGTGTCTGTGTGTGTGTGTTCATGTCTCTCTATGTGTTATTGCTATGTGTATGGGGTGTTTTTTTCCTTTCTACCACACTGCCCATGGCCAGCAAAGTGAAAATATGTAACGTAGTAACTGATGATTATTTTCATAATTATGTGTTCTCCTACATGATATGATTAGGGAGAGAGGAAAGGGGGTGGGAGGGGGAAAAGAGAGGCAGAGCCAGAGAGAGAGAAGGGGAGAAAGAGGAGAGGGGGGGGGGGGGTAGAGACAGGAAAGAAGAGAGAGAGAGAGAGAGAGAGAGAGAGAGAGAGAGAGAGAGGAGAGAATGACAATGACAATGACAAATTCTTTTATTTCGAGGATAATGAATAAGCACTCATGTGCTTTTTTACATCCAGTCTCACAGAGAGACAGAGAGACAGACAGACAGACAGAGAATGACAATGACAATGATGGTGACAATGACTAATTCTGTTATTTCGAGGATAATGATTAGGCACCCATGTGCCTTTTTTACATCCAGTCCCCGCCCTTAGAGAAAGAGAGAGAGGGAGAGAGAGCGAGAGAGAGAGAGAGCGTTATGTTTTTTATTATCTATAATTTATTCTTATATATCGATGACAATGGAATAAACATTCACGTGGTTTCTTACATCCAGTCTCCGTGTGTGTTGGTTCTGTAAATGTTGCCATCCCTTCCTTGACATACAGAATGAGAGAGAGAGAGAGAGGGGGGGGGGGGGGGAGAAAGAAAGAGAAGAGAGGCAGAGCCAGAGAGAGGGGGGGAGAAAGAGAGTGCACAGAGAGAGGGTGGGGGGGGGGGGAGAGTGAGAAAAAGAGAGGGGGAGAGAGAGTGAGAGAATTTCCTTTTATTATTCTTTTTTTTTCGAGGATAATGGAACAAGCACTCGTGTGCTCTTTTTCATCCAGTCCCCTTGTGTATGCGGTTTTGTAAATTCTGTCATCCGTTCCCACCGGCACACAATGGCCTACTCTTCCAAAAAGCGGACGGGCTTTTAATGTGTGCGCACACGGGACCTCGATTTCAAGTCTCATCCAAGGACTTATTTTATTTATTTATTTTATTCTTTTATATCGAGGATAATGGAATAAGCACTTATGTGCTTTTATACAACAAGTCCCGGTGTGTATGCGGATTGTGTGTGTGAATTGTGTCATCTGTTCCCACCGGCACAAAATGGCCTACTCTTACGAAAGGCGGAACAGGATTTAACGTGTGCGCAAGATGTTCTGCGTGCGTTCGCACACGGGACCTCGGTTTATAGTCTCATCCCAAGGACTTTGGGGGAGAGTGGAGTCTGCACTGATGTTAACGCCAGAGGAAAAATATCCCCTTGAACGGGAATCCAACCCGGGTGGTCAGATGAGAGAGAGAGAGATAGAGAGGAGAGAGAGAGAGATATATATATATAGAGAGAGAGAACAATGAACAATGAACAAAATTTATTGCTATTTAGCAATAAAGCCATATAGCGCTGCGGAACGGGATGGGATTACAGTGACATGGAAACCATGTCAGTACATCTAGATTTGATACATTATTGAGAGAGAGAGAGAGAGAGAGAGAGAGAGAGAGAGAGAGAGAGAGAGTAGGAGATGGGATGGTGAGGAGAGAGAGAGGATGAGAGAGCAAAAGAGATAGACACGAGAGACAGCCAGACACAGAGACACGGACACACAGACAGACACACACACACACAGACACAGACAGGCACACAGACAGACAGACACAGGGGCAGACAGGGAAAGAAAATGGAAGTGAGGGCGTAACTCTGCAATTAAAGCCCAGTGCGTGCTTGCCAGCATTTGCAGTTGTGATTACTCCGTTGACATTGCCAAGTGTTCCTCACTGCCTTGAGCTTTTTCAGCAAACACTCTGTCCTTCCTTCTTCATCCCTCTGCAGCCCACAGCACCGTACCACCCCCCCCCCCCCCCCACACCACCACCACACACTTCCTCCACTATCACACACACACAATGACGCAGGCACGCCAATAACACACACCACATCCACAATTACTTTTACCCGACATACCACACACCTACCACATACACACACACACTACACACTACACCACCACATACCACATACACACCACATACACATACAACACACACATACACACACATCACCACGCACCACACACACGTACACCACACACACACACACATCACACACACATACACACACATACACACACATACACACACACATACACACACACACGCACACACCATACACAACATACACACACATACACAACACATACACACACACACATACACACACATACACACACACACATAACACACGCATACACACACATACACACACATACACACACACTACACACACATACACATATACACACACATGCACACACCATACACACATATACACCACACATACACACGCATACACACACATACACACACATACACACACATACACACACACATACACACACATACACACACATACACAAATATCACACAACATGCACACACATACACACATATACACACACATACACACGCATACACACACATACACACACATACACACACATACACACACATACACACACATACACACACATACACACACATACACACTATACACACACATACACACACATACACACACACATACACACACATACACACACATACATTACACACACATACACACACATACACACACACATACACACACATACACACACATACACACACATACACACACACAATACACACCACACACACACACACACATACACACACAATACACACACATACACACACATACACACACATACACACACACATACACACACATACACACACATACACACACACATACACACACATACCTTCTCTTTTAGCCGCCTGGCATGATTAGTGAAACATGAGAGTACAGAGAGAGAGAGAGAGAGAGAGAGAGAGAGAGGAGAGAGGAGAGAGAGAGAGAGAGAGAGAGAGAGAGAGAGAGAGAGAATTAGAGAGAGAGAAGGGAGAGAGAGACAGACAGACAGACAGAGACACAGAGAGAGAGAAGGGAGAGAGAGAGAATTAGAGAGTTAGAGAGGGGGGGGGGGGAGACAGAGAGTGACAGAGAGAAAGAGAGAGAGAGAAAGAGAGAGTTATTTTGTTATTTTATTCTTTTATTTCGAGGAAAATGGAATAAGCACTCATGTGCTTTTTTTCATCCAGTACCCGTGTGTATGCAGTTTTGTAAGTTTTTTCATCCGTTTCCACCGGCACACAATGAAAGAGAGCGTTAGAGAGAAAGAGAGAGGGAGACAGAGAGAGAGACAGAGAGAGACACACACAGAGAAACAGAGAGACAGAGAGATACAGAGAGACAGAGAACCCATGGCAGCAAGAAAGTTGTTGCAGGCAAAATTCTGTAGAAAAAAGTCACCCTGATTGGCAATGAAATACACATACAATCAGGAAAGAGAAAAGAAAGTAATTATTGGTGGCGCTGCTCCTGTGGCAACGCGCTCTCCTTGAAGCGGCCGGAATTTCACGCAGAGAAATCTGCCGTGACTGACACTTTCACACAATGCAAGACAAGACAAGACAAGTCAAAATGCTGTAAAACAATAATAATAATAATAATAATAATAATAAATGGAATTTATATAGCGCTATATCTTGCAAAAAGAAATCAAAGCAAGCGCATTCAACCCACCCATACATACAACCAATAACGATTAACAGAGTTAACAAATTCAAATACAATGCAATATAATGCACACGCAAGCAATAGAACGCAAATCAATCCAGTCCAATACAAATATAATTCAATACAATGCAATACAGTACAGTAAATACAAAACAGTACTATACGACACAGTGCAATCCAATACCACACAATACAACACAGTACATTACATTACAATACAACTTCCCAGAAAAATCACAAGGCCTTGCACAGAAAAGCTGTTGGTTCTTTAAAAAAAAAAGTTTATTCATTCAAAAAAAGTGTGGAACAAAATAACTACAATACCAAAAACATAATCAACATAGCAACTACAACCTAGCTGCTCATACTGGTTCAGGTACACCATCAACATCATCATCATCATCATCAGTCCCGTGACCTTGGCGGTCGTGGAGGAGACACGAAAGACGATGCCGTGGTAAACCTCCTCCATCCACCAGCCGCCATGGCGCAGTGGTTAGCGCCTTGGGTTACGGACTGGAAGGTCGCGGGTTCGATTCCCATAAGAGTCATAGGGATTTTTCGGACTCCGGCCGGCTCCTACCCAGAGTGAGTGTGCTGTGGGCTCAGTGGGAAGACTGGGACCACACAGTCGAGCTTCATCCACTTAACGGATGCGAGTTTGAGAGTGTTGCTCAAATTACCTGACCAACACTGCAGGTGTCTGTATCTCTCGGGCCCGGTTGACGCCGGGATATATTATGATAGTAAGCGTAGAGTACAACCCTGTCAAGTAGTCTCAAAGCATATGCACTTCCACAGCAGCATCATTGCATCATCCTCATTGTCACTGATCATCATGCATTAAAAAAAATTGCCTCTGATTCGGTGGTCCCGGTTTCTCTGGTCTCACGGTGATCTCAGATTCGGTTTGCCCATACACTTCTGTGCCTGTGGTAAGTTTGTGTCAAAGCCTTTGGGGTTGGAGGTTCGCGGAGGACGGTCGTTGGAGGGACGTTGTGGTGGTTGCCACCTGGGGTGGGCAACTCACTCAGTCTGGCTCCGCGATTGAGCTAATAATGTCGTTAGTAGGGGGCTTAGTAGGTGGTGTCCTGCGTATGTTAGCTCAGAACAGGCACCACTGAACACCACCAAAGTGACCCAGCAGCAGTGCAGGGCCCCTCTGGCTGGTGGCCCCACGGCGGCCTGATAGTGATGGGCTCCCTGTGGACTTCCGACCCTGAGGATGAGACATAACAAATCTGGGTGTGGTTGTGGCGGGGAGATTGGAATGAGCGGCGTGGGAACGGTAGGATGGGGGTCGTCAGAAGATGAGGCAGCAAAAAAAAACAAAAAAAACAAAAAAAAAACCCTCCTCCATCCATCTCGGTCCTCGGATCTGCGCAGTATTGCCGAGTCATTCATCCTGGTCCATTCTCTGATGTTGTCCATCCATGACTTGTTCTGTCTTCCCCTCTTTCTGCCACCTTCGAGTGTTCCCTGCAGTACTGTTTTTGGCAGAGTGTTGTGGCGGGTGACGTGGCCGAACCATGTCAGCTTTTTCTTCTTGACGATGGTGAGAAGGGGTTCCTGTGGACCTGCCAGCCGTGTTATTTGGCTCTTGACAAATTCATTGGTCTTTCGTTCTCTCCAGGATATGCCCAGCAGTTTTCTATGGCATTTTGTTTCAAATGACTGGATTCGCTTTGCTGTTTCAGCAGTCAGTGTCCAGGTTTCACTTCCGTACAGCAGGATAGTCTCAATTAGGGCTTTGTAGAGCTTTAGTTTGATTGGGAAACTGATCTCTTTACTTTTCCATATGGTGGTGAGTTTTGTCAGGGAATGTTTCCATGGCTAGTCTGACTTTGATTTCTGTCGTCGATCGCCCGTCTTTTGTGAGTGTAGCGCCAAGGTATTTAAAAGCGTCTACCTCCTCCAGTTGCTGGTCGTTCATATAAATTTTAGCAGTGGCGTTGCTCGTGCTTTTCACAAGTACTTTACTTTTCTCCGAGCTCACCTCCATCCCATATGCTCCAGCTCTGTTCTCAAGTCTGGTCGTAAGATCTTGCAGCTCTGTGTTACTTCCGCCCATGAGGTCAATGTCATCGGCAAACCGCAAGTTGCTGAGGGGTCTGCCGCCAATGGAGATGGTAGAGTGGAAGTCATGGAGGGTCTCTCTCATAATGTTTTCCAAGAACAGATTAAACAGGACTGGAGATAACAGGCATCCTTGTCGGACCCCAACTGTGGTTTTGAAGTAGTCTCCAGCCTGATTGTTCAGAAGGACTGCACTGCTTGCGGTGTTGTATAGTGCTTGAATGGTTTGCACTTGTCCTTCTTCAATGCCAAACATTCTGAGGACCTGCTACAGGCCTTCGTGCCATACTCTGTCGAAAGCCTTCTTGAAGTCGATGAAGTTATGGAACAGGTCTCTCTGATGTTGAAGATGTTTTTCCATCAGGATGTGGCAGTTAAAAATCTGTTCGATTGTGCTCCTGCCTGCCCTGAACCCAGCTTGTTCCTCTGCAAGGTGTTCTTCTGCCTCCTTCTTTAGTCGATTCAAAATAACTTTGAGCATGATCTTGCTGGCGTGTCTGATGAGGCTGATTGTTCTATAGTTTTGGCATTGGTGTAAATTCCCCTTCTTGGGCAGAGGTATGATGAGTGATTGTGTCCATTCTGTTGGCCACTGTTTTGTCTCCCAAATCTTCTGACAGATAGCTGTAACATGTGTGATGACTGTTTTGCCACCATGCTTGAGCAGCTCTGCTGGTATGTTGTCTGCTCCTGGGGACTTTGCTACTGGTAAACTGCCGATGGCTTCTTCCACTTCTTCCCTCAGTATAGGTAATGGCGAGGGTACTCTTGATGTTGCTGCTTCCTCTTCTACTATGCTCTTGTCATGTTGGATTGGGTAGTTGTATAGTTCTTGACAATACTCAGACCACCTGTTCAATGCAGCTGAGCGACACCCTGAAGAAACTCACAAAACCACTTCAAACCAAATCATCAGTCATTGAAGACAGCTCCGGAAACCTCCTCACAGAAAGCTCAGCTGCATCAACATTCACATGAAGACTAATAACCCTTACAATGACCGAGAGAGAGAGAGAGAGAGAGAGAGAGAGAGAGAGAGAGAGAGAGAGAGAGAGAGAGAGAGAGAGAGAAATTATGTATGTCAGGGAAGAGAAAAAGAGGGATGGGGAAGAAAAGGGGCGAGGGCGTGAAGAAGGGAGGGCGGGGGGGAGGGGGTTAGCACCAATAGAAATGGTGGGTGTACAAAATGTAGTGTAAAGCCAAAGTATTTCAACTTATGAAATCCAATCTTGTGTGACCACATTCTAGCCCATCAAAAATTCACTGTGTCCCACTTTCAGGCCGACCCACAACATTGTATGGTCCTCCCAGGTCTGGTGTTGTTTTTTTTATCTCCTTATTTTTTCATTGGTGGGCTAGAGCTCCCAGGTTCACCAATGGTGAGATTTTGCTGTATGCAACTGTTTTTACTCACCATGAATGTTAGGGCAACCCACTTCGCTGGAAGTATGCTGAGTATGTTCCTGTTTCCCTTACCCGCCAAACACTGACATGAATTAAGGGATCTTCAACGTGCATATTTACTCTTCTGCATGTCTATGAAGGCACTGGCAGGTCTGCGCTTAAAGTTGACCTGGGAGATCGTTAAAAAAAAACAACCAACCACCCTTAACCTTAATTCACTGGACGCAAGATTCAAACCCATGATTTGTATAAACCCATAGGATTGCAGAAGTCCAATGGTCTTAACCACTCGGCTATAGCATCCCTGGATCCCAGTTCTGAGCCTCCTCATGCCGTTTTCTTGGAAATGACATGTTGTTGTTGTTGTTGTTGTTGTTGTGCGTTCCCCAGCTTAACACCAGGGGGGTGACGTCACCCAGAACGTGTGTGTGCTCTGTCTCACTTACATATACCACCTGGCAATCACTGGGAGATGGAAATGACACACTGAAAGAGACGGTTGCTGTATGACTGGTTTTGAATACCTTTCTACATAGGCACCTATACTCCGACTTCAGAGGATTTGTTTAATTAACCTCCTGTAATGGAGAGTGCAGTTTGTTATGCTCAGAGCTTATCATGGCTGAAGATAGTTTCAATATAACATTTTAACATAACATGTACAATGGGACACTCTAAGATAGACTTTGAAAAGTCTAAGTTACGATAATCCTCTAAAGGTAGTACTCCTAAGGTAAAGGTGATCCCATAACCTATACGGTCATTGGGGAACAAGATGTCAGAGACCTCACTTCTCTAGGGCCAGCATATTGAGGGCTGCACCCATCTCCTCTCCCTCGCTGCTTTACCTTCCCTGACCCTAAAGAGGGCAGGTCCCTATTGACAGCTGAGTGAACTGGGGGGGACTGTACTGAAGCCAAGGTGGCAAACAGTCACCCATCTACTTGGTAACCACGCTCAATGCTGCTTAATTATCTGAGGGAGGCGAGTGCTCTGACCACTGAGCTATCCGGTGGCTAATCCTATGACACTAAGCTAAAACCAAAAAGAAGAAAGAAAAGTTCCCATCTACACGTTGTAGTTCAGGTTCTCTCTGTCTGATCCCTGTTTGTTCAGTTAAACGGTTGGCATGCAATTAATGTGTGTGTGTGTGTGTGTGTGTGTGTGTGTGCGTGCGCGCGCGCACCCCAAACAGGACCACGACCCTAACATGTTTGTCTTCTGTCCTAAGTCAGTCTTCTTTCACTTTCCTTCCCCTCTTGTCATAATCCAAGACACACACACAAGACTTTTGCAAAAATTACCAAATGTCCACATCACCAAAACTGACCACCCTTGCTCGGCAAACCCTCGTTACTTGTCTAACGTCCTTTGACAGCTGACCAGTGTAGAGTTTCATTGGTGTGGTCAAGATAGCATCGCTTGAAAGACTGGCAGTTTGAGCTTCAGTGGACAGTGTGGTTGAGAGCACTTCAGTCTGTCGTTTAAACGTCAGTTTCGTTTGGTTTGGGGTTTTTTCTTCTTTTTTTTCCGGGAAGGGGTGGGGGAGAGAGAGAGATTGATTGATTGATTGATTGATTGATTGATTGATTGATTGATTGATTGATTGATTGAAAACTTTTATTCCCAAGAATTACTGATAAGTATTGACATACTTTTTTTTCATCCGGCCTATGCCCTGAGAAGGGACTACCATGATATAAATGATTGATTGATTGATTGATTGATTGATTGATTGATTGATTGAGTGAGTGAGTGAGTGAGTGAGTGAGTGAGTGAGTGAGTGAGTGAGTGATCGATTGGTTGATTGATTGATTGAAAATCTTTATTCCCAATAATTACAGATAAGTATTGACACTTTTTTTTCATCCGGCCCTTGCCCTGAGAAGGGACTATCATGAGAGACGGGCAGACAGAGACAGACAGACAGAGACAGACAGACAGACAGAGACAGACAGACAGAGACAGACAGACAGAGACAGACAGACAGACAGACAGAGACAGGCAGACAGACAGAGAGAGACACAGAGATAGAGTTCTGAAATATAATGAAAAGTTTGTGTTCTGTCATAGGAAGCATCAGAGCAGTTGCAAGTAAAGCACTTAAGTATTTTTCCTGCTGACTTCATCTCCTTTCAGTGGTGTAAAATGGTTATACCTGTACCCTCTTCTTCTTCGTGAGAAAAGCTACACACTAATGATGAGACTATAAACCGAGGCCCCGTGTGCGAACGCAAGCAGAACATCTTGCGCACACGTTAAATCCTGTTCCGCTTTTCGAAAGAGTAGGCCATTGTGTGCCGGTGGGAACAGATGACAACATTTACAAAACCGCATGCACACGGGGGCTGGATGTAAAAAAGCACATGAGTGCTTATTCCATTATCCTAGATATAAAAGAATAAATAAATAAAAATAAAAAGTATTGTTGTTGTTCTGTGACGCTTTTCTATATATTACCTTTCACAAGAAAAAATATATAACGTCGATCGGTGGTCTAGAGGTAACGCACCTGCCTAGAAAGCCAAAAGTCCGGGTCAGAAGTGTGCTGCGGTTTGATCCCCGTTTGGGCCCCGAAAACTTTCCCCCATCCATTAGACCATGAGTGGTCGTCTGGGTGCGAGTCTTTCGGATGAGACCATTAAACTGAAGTCGTGTGTGACACACATAATTATTTAGCGCACGTAAAAGAACCCACGGCAACAAGAGAGTTGTCCCTGGCAAAATTCTGTAGAAAAAAGCTGCTCTGATAAGGGAAACAAATACAGTTACAGACAGGAATAAGAAAAAAGAAATAAAGGGTGGCGCTGCTCTAGTGGCGACGCGCTCTGCCCGGGGAGAGCAGCCCGAATTTCACGTAGAGAAATTTGCCGGGACTTAAAGGGGTATAAAAAAAATAAATATTTGTTGGTTTGGGGTGGAGTGGGGGGGTGCTGTTTTTTTGTGTTTGTTTCATATTTGGTTGGGGTTGGGTTTTTTGTTTGTTTGTTGTTGTTTTTTGGGGTGGATCCACGGCTAGAGTTCCGTCAAGGTTCACCAATAATGAGATTTTGCTTATGCCATAGTTTTTTCCTCACCTTAAAGGTAGTCGCATTCCCAGGATATTCAGGGCTGCATGCTGGGTACGCTCGTGTTTCCGTAACCCACTGAACATTGACATGAACCACGTGATCTTTAAAGGGGAATAGTTAACCTTCTGCATGTGAACATACACGAAGGGAATTCATGCACTGGCAGTTCTACACTTGAAGTTGACCTAGAAGATCGTAAAAAGTCCACACCCTTAATTCACCAGACGCCGAGATTCGAACCCACGACTTGATGGATGCACGGGGTTGAAGTGGATCGGTCTTTACCACTCGGCGATAGCGTCCGTCAGATGTAACGTTTAGAACAAGCAGAAGGTCAGAACGTTTCTAAAGGCGAGGAACCTCGGCTGGAAGAAGAAGGAGGAGCAGGAGGAGAAGAAGAAGGAGGAGGAGGAGGAGAAGAAGGAGGAGGAGGAGAAGGAGGAGGAGGAGAAGGAGGAAGAGGAGAAGAAGGAGCAGGAGGAGCAGGAGGAGGAGAAGAAGAAGGAGGAGAAGAAGAAGGAGGAGGAGGAGAAGGAGGAGGAGAGAGAAGGAGGAAGAGGAGAAGAAGGAGCAGGAGGAGCAGGAGGAGGAGAAGAAGAAGGAGGAGAAGAAGAAGGAGGAGGAGGAGGAGAAGGAGGAGGAGGAGCAGGAGGAAGGAGCAGGAGGAGGAGGAGCAGGAGGAGGAGAAGAAGGAGGAGGAGAAGAAGGAGGAGGAGCAGGAGGAGGAGAAGAAGGAGGAGGAGCAGGAGGAGGAGAAGAAGGAGGAGGAGAAGAAGGAGGAGGAGCAGGAGGAGGAGAAGAAGGAGGAGGAGCAGGAAGAGGAGGAGCAAAAGAAGAAGAACAAGAACAACAACAAGAACAACAACAACAAGGAGGAGGAGCAAAAGAAGAAGGAGGAGGAAGAGAACAACAACAATAACAACAAAGGGGAGGAGGAGGCGAAGGAGGAGCAAAAGAAGAAGGAGGAGAAGAAGAAGAATAACAACAACAACAAAAACAGCAAGGAGGAGGAGGCGAAGGAGGAGGAGGAGCAGAACAACAACAACAACAACAACAACAACAACAACAACAACGACAACAACAAAAACAGCAAGGAGGAGGAGGCGAAGGAGGAGGAGGAGCAGAAGAAGAAGAAGAAGGAGGAGGAGGAGGAGGAGGAGGAGGAGGAGGAGGAGGAGGAGGAGGAGGAGGAGGAGAGAGAAGAAGAAGAAGAAGAAGAAGAAGAAGAACAACAACAACAACAACAACAACAACAACAGCAAGGAGGTGGAGGCGAAGGAGGAGGAGGAGGAGCAGAAGAAGAAGAAGAAGAAGAAGAAGAAGAAGAAGAAGAAGAAGAAGAACAACAACAACAACAACAACAACAACAACAACAACGAGTAGAAGAAGAATATGGGATTTATATAGCGCTGAATCTTGTAAAAGCAAACAAATCAAAGCGCTTGCATTCAAATCATTCACGCGCATGCAACCGTTCACAAATTATGGAATAGCCAGAGAGCTATCAAAGGCTCTAGCTTAAGCTTTCAACATGTTTAATAAATCTTTCAGAATTCCAAAAGCTTCCAAAGTGTAGAAAGATGTTGAACAGTTGGAGAGGTTTGAAACAACATGGAGATTTCAAAGATTAGAGAACCTTCAATGGCGACTAGAGAGCTCTTATTCTTCTTTTTCTTCTTCTTCTTCTTCTTCTTCTTCTTCTTCTTCTTCCTCGTCGTCGTCGTCGTAGTCGAACGCTCAGAAAGCAACTATTGGTGTCTAGTATATGAGCGAAAACGCGTCACGCTGCCGTTAAGCGCCTGACAAGTCAGGCCCAGCGCATCCGACTTCGGCATAAGAGAGAATTGTTATCTTTTAAGTCTTTCTGGAGGGGGGGGGGGGGGTTAGGAGGGAAAGAGGGTGGGGGGGATGACAGGAGAATGGACAAGAAAGGCAGAATGTAGACAAGAAGGAGGGGCCAGGAAGAAAAGGAACAAGGCAGAAATATGAGCGATAGAAAAGAGGAAATGTCTAGCCTATTTATAGTGACAGGCCCCCAGCATCCCCTCGTGGAGAGGAGGGGGAGGGGGCTTTTTTTTTTAATCAATGTTTTCGAAAAGATTGGAGTCTATTCTAGAGTTTATGTACCCTTTCAGAAATAAAAAAGCTTCAAGATCACAGATCTTTTAACAGGGTATAACACTTTCGAATGGCATTCAGCTTTCAAAAGTTGTGAAGCTTTCCAAGGTTAGAAGCTGTCAAAGGTCTGGGGCTTTCAACGGTCAAAAACCTGTGAAACACTAATGTTTCCGAAGGTTCCAACGCCTTGAAAGGTCAAGAAGATTTCAGGCACCAGGAAGTGTTCACAAAGTCAGACACATTCACCGTCAGAGGCCTCACAGGTCAAGGATAGTTCAAAGGTCAGAAAGCTTTGAAAGGTCACCAACTTTCAAAGATCAGCAGCGTTGCATAAATTCAAAGGCTTTCAAAACTCAAAAAGCTCTCAAAAACTCAATAACGCTTTCTTATATCAAAAACCTTTCAACAAATCAAAACGCTTTCAAAAATCAAAAAGCTTTAAAAAATTCCAAAGAAAAACTTTCAAAAAGTCAAAAAAGCTCTCAAAAACTCAAAAACGCTTTGTACTATAGCAAAAACTTTCCAAAATTCAAAACTTTCAAAACATCAAAACGCTTTCAAAAAATCAAAAAGTTTTGGGGGAAAATTTTAATTCAAAAATTCAAAAAAGCTTTCTAAAAAGTCAAAATGCTTTCAAAATTTCAAAAAAGCTTTTTAAAAAAATCAAAAACTCCTTCAAAACTCAAAACGAAATTTCAAAAGCCATGCAGCTTTCTTATAATTTTCAGAAAAGTTTCATAGGTGAGGAAGCTTTCAAACTCTAGAAAAGTTTCAAATTTTGTCCTGGTAACATTTTCCAAAGCAGCAATAAAATAAGTGCTAGGGTCATAAACATTCTTATGGCGACCTTTTCCCAAAAGGAGAGCATCCCAAATTTCATGCAAAGAACTCTTATATGGTAGGCCTATACAGAACAGTACACCCAAGATTTTGCATACATTCAAGAAAAATTTTTAGACAAGCAATGGGGGGTTATTAGCGATACTGAGGAGGTCTTTTGGAAGAAAAAAAATCTTATACAACTCCTCATCCTCTTCCCACTTCTCCCCCCCCCCCCCCCTCCAAAACATACATTTTTCAAAGCAGGATAAGACATGACAGGCCACATTTTTCTTTAAACGAAAACCACAGTGCAGGATAAATATTGAGGTAGCAAGTCATGCATGTTAAAGAACGCGATCAAACTGTGAACAGAAAAAGAAAACATCGTGGAGTTCAAGAGAGAGACGCTAGGTGGGGGGGGAAGAGGAGGGGCTATAACTCATTGCACTGACGTAGGCCTACGTGCGTATGGGTCTAACTAAAGAGCTAACCGCTGATACAGCAGAAAACAGAAATTATCATAGAGAGACAACATACTTGAGTCTTGGGTTCAAAGGGTTGGAAGGAAGGGAGGGAAGGAGGGAGGAGAGGGGAGGAGAAGAGGGAGGGGGGGGGGGGGGGGGGGGGGGGGTATTGGCTGAGGAACTGTTTTCTATTGAGAGATGAGTATAAGCCTTTGAGAGAGAGAGAGAGAGAGAGAGAGAGAAGAGAGAAGAGAGAGAGAGAGAGAGAGAGAGAGAGAGAGATTGATTGATTGATTGATTGATTGATCATCCTTATTTCCAAGAGTACCAGATAAGTATTATGTCTTTTTTTATTTTCCATCCAGCTCTTGCCTTGAAAATGGAAGAGAGAGGGTTTGGAAAGAAATATATACACACAGACAGACGCAGACGTAAACGGAGATAGGCTACAGACATACTATGGGGAGGGGAGAGGAAGGGACAGGGGTAAGAGGGGTTGGGAAGAGGGGAGGGGGGTGGAGTTGACAAGACGAAACCCGACACGGAGCCTAGCGTTACGTCAAAAAAGCGGTATTTAGAGCAGACAGTCTACCTTCGTATCAATGCACTCCTGGCGAGAAAGAATTTGGATGAGGTATGCGGTTGTGAAACGTCTTCAAATAACCTGACCACATAATTCTTTTTTTTTATAATTATTTCTTTTCTCTTTTTGTTTTGTTGTTTTAAGTGAAGAAAATGATAAGAAGTGGTTAAGTTGGGGGGGGGGGGGGGGTGGCGAAGGGGAGAGAAGAAAGTGAGAAGAGTGAGCTGTCTGATAGTGATCGCCCTTTGTCAATACTTGGAGAGGACATCTAGCCTAGCCTAACCCGGATCTCTGTCTCTCTGTCTGTCTGTCTCTCTCTCTCTCTCTCTCTCTCTCTCTCTCTCTCTCTCCACACACACACACACACGGGGATATTTTCTCCTGGAGTTAACATCAGTGCAGACTCCACTCTCCCTAAAAGTCTTTCGGATGAGACTATAAACTTAGGTCCCGTGTGCGAACGCACGTGGAACATCTTGCGCACACGTTAAAACCCGTTCCACTTTTCGGAAGAGTAGGCCATTGTGTGCCGGTGGGAACGGATGACAAAATTTGCAAAACTGCATACATGCGGGGGACTGGATGGGGGAAAAAAGCACACGAGTGCTTATTCCATTATCCTCGAAATAAAAAAATAAAATAAAGACATTTGGCTATGTAGATAGTGTATGCTTAGAAAGCACCCGAACTTTTTTTCTTTTTCTTTTTTTTAGCATGGTCCGTGTGCAAAAGGTTGAAGCGGTTCCAAATTCTTTTATTGAAAAAAATCACTCTTTGATAATATGTCAGATTTATTTATATCTGCTGTATTGCGTTATTTGCAGGGTGGGTTGGTGGGTTGCTTTTTTTTTTTTTGGGGGGGGGGGTGTTGTTGTTGTTGTTGTTTTTTGGGGGTGGTGGTAAACTTCCATACCCCTTGTACACAGGCTAGTGCCTTACATTTAAAATCCAAATTCTTCTTCTTTTTATTTTTTTTGTAAATTTATTTATACCACTTTAAGTCACGAGATTTCTCTGCGCGAAAATCGGGCTGCTCTCCCCGGGGAGAGCGCGTCGCCACAAGAGCAGCGCCACCTTTTTTTTTTTTTTTGGTCTGCAACTGCATTTATTGCCCTATCAGAGTGGCTTTTTTCTAAGAATTTTGCCAGGGACAACTCTCTTGTTGCCGCGGGTTCTTTTACGTGCGCTGACTAATTTTGTGTAACACACGGGACCTCGGTTTATTGTCTCATCCGAAAGACTAGCGCCCAGACCACCACTCATGGTCTAATGGATGGGGGAAAATGTTCGGGCTCTCTCTCTCTTTCTCTTTCTCTGTCTCTCATCTCTCTCTCGCACGCTTTTGCGTTTGTGTTGGCTTGCTTGCTCTTTCTGCTCTGCTCCCCCCCCCCCCCCCCCCCCCCGGGCGCTTTCTCGTGTCTCTGAGCCATACAACACATAGCCTACACAACAACCTCATGTCCTCAAAAACTCCCATAAAAGGGAAATGGGGTAGGTTTCGGGGGAGGGCAGAGAGAAAGGGGGGTAACAGACCAACAAGAATTAACATAACTTTTTTTTTCGACTTCTTTGGGTGGGTTTTTTTTTTTTTTGGAGGGGGGGGGGGTGGGGGGGGGGGTTTGGGGGGAGGAGGATTTGGGGGGGCTGCTTCATTTTCTGCAACGTCCCCGTCCTGCTGTTCCCACGCCGCTCATCCCAATCTCTCCGCCACAGCCATACCCAGATTTGTTATGTCTCATCTCCAGGTTCGGAAGTGCACAGGGAGCCTATCAAAATCAGGCCGCTACCGTGGGGCCACCAGCCAGAGGGGCCCTGCACTGCTGCTGGGGTCACTTTGGTGGTGTTCAGTGGTGCCTGTTCTGAGCTAACATACGCAGGACACCACCTACTAAGCCCCCTACTAACGACAGAATTAGCTCAGTTGCGGAGCCAGACTGAGTGAGTTGCCCACCCGAGGTGGCAACCACCACAACGTCCTTCCAACGACCGTCTCCCGTGAACCTCCAACCCCAAAGGCTTTGACACAAACTTACCACAGGCACAGAAGTGTATGGGCAAACCGAATCTGAGGTCACCATGAGACCAGAGCAACTGGGACCACCGAATCAGAGGCAATTTTTTTAAATATCATGATGATCAATGACAATGAGGATGACGTAATGATGCTGCTGTGGAAGTGCATATGCTTTGAGACTACTTGACAGGGTTTTTACTCTACGCTTACTGTCATAATAAAATTTAATATATCCCGGCGTCAACCGGCCCGAGAGATAGACACCTGCAGTACTGGTCAGGTAGTTTGAGCAACACTCTCAAACTCGCATTCACAAAGTGGATGAAGCTCGACTGTGTGGTCCCAGTCTTCCCACTGAGCCCACAGCACACTCACTCTGGGTAGGAGCCAGCCGGAGTTCGAAAAATCCCTGTGACTCTTATGGGATTCGAACCCGCGACCTTCCAGTCCGAAATCCAAGGCGCTAACCACTGCGCCATGGCGGTCAGTTGTGAACAGAGAATCTAACAGGCAAGAACGAGAGAGAGAGAGAGAGAGAGAGAGAGAGAGAGATCGACAGACAACGAACCACAGATGTTGGAGAGAGAGAGAAGTCGCCGCGGTAGCACGGGAGACAACTCTTCCAAGGTTACTTTTTTTCACACTGTGATCTCCTCCCCTTAAAACGTTTTATTCGCTTCCTGGGCTGTGACATCCATAATGTAATTATATCATTTCCAATCTAGTGAAATATACTCCTGAAAACTTTTACCATTGTTTTTATGCTCCATCAAGTCCATGCAATGTCCACCCTTTTGTATTTTTTCTCCTTTTTTTTAAGTAGGAGCCAAGTTTTGTTGTTGTTTTCTCCAAGCAGTTTTCTTTTGTAAAATTCAAAAAAGCTTTATTATCTCAAAGACAGAGAACATATTAGTCACATATAGTTAGCTCAGTCTGATACAGCTTGTGCACAAAATGTACAGGATGGGATAGCTCAGTGGTCAGAGCACTTGCTTTTCCCAAGCTGAAAGCGTTGAGCACAGTTGCCAGTTGGATGGGCAACCGTCCACGCACCTTAGCTTCAATACAGTCCCCCGTTCACCCAGCTGTAAATGGGTACCTGTCCTCTTTAGGAAAGGTAAAGCTGCGAGGAAGAGGAGATGGGCGCCGCCCTCAATACGCTGGCCCCTGGAGAAGTTGAGGTCTCTGACGCCTGGCTCCCCTACGACCTTATAGGTTATGGGACACCTTTACCTTTTTACTAAATGTATTATATCATAAGGATTGCTTGAATAAAGTAAAAAGTACATATCTTGTACATGCATGCATGTTTATTTCTGATAGGCATTTCAGAGATCTGTGCAGACAGACAGACAGACAGACAGACACACTTGTTTATTATGTTTGGTGTCAAATAAGTCTTGTTCTGACTTCATGGCAATAAAGGTTTTGATTCTTGATTCTTCACACACACACACACAGGGGGACGGGATAGCCTGGTGGTTAGAGTGATGTGTTTATGATCTGCTGACCCAGGTTTGAATCTCTTTCAAGAGGATTTTTCCCCTGGAGTTTACATCAGTGCCGACTCCATTCCCCCCAAAAGTCCTTCGGATGAGACCACAAACGGAGGTCTCGTGTGCGAACGCACGCAGAACATCTTGCACACAGGTTAAAAACCATTCCACTCTTTGTTAGAGTACGCCATAGTGTGCCAGTGGGAACGGATGACAAAATTCACAAAACTGCATACACACGGGGACTGGATGGAAAAAAAAGCACACAAGTGCTTATTCCATTATCCTCAAAATAAAAGAATAAATAAATAAACCATCCAGCCATCTTCCTTCTTTTCGCCATGTATGCGATTGGAGGTCTGCCTTTCTCGCTGTTTGCCTCTGTCTTTAACCTGACAATGTTCCTGAAGTCAGAATGTGGATACCTGCATGGTGGACAGAAAACTGCCACATGCGCAAAAATCTCACCATAGGTGGACCCCAGAGCTCTAGCCAAGGAACAAAAATTTAAAAACCCTTGACGAAAAGACTGCCATGAGGCCTTCACTAGTCTTGCGGTGTGACATATATTGTATTTTTCAGTTTTACCATCTTGATGTGTGTTCCTGTGTTAGTAACATTCTGGTATGCGTAGGCTTGCTTTTTGTTTTTAGTTGTTCGTGGAAGACACAGACCGACATACAGCAGAGTGTAGAGTTCGATTTATTTTACAAGAACACACCATAGATTGGTTGGTTTGTGTACATTGTTTTTCTCTATTCTTAACCTCTTTGTTTGTGTGCGTGTGTGTGTGTGTGTGTGTGCGCGCATGCATGCCTGTGTGTGCATGTGTGTGAATATGTGACAGTTATCTAGACCAGAGAGACAGTTTAAACTGTCATAAACTTTGTGTGGATGTTTAACTTAAGTATGTACGAGTGTGTGTTACCTATTAATTTTTATTACAGATTCAAGTGTTCCTGTTATAGATCCATTGTCACACACACAAACACACATATGCATGCATGCACACTATCACACTAAACTTACCCTTTGTCTCTAAAGTACTAGAAAAAGTCGTTCTCAAACAGCTCAACAGTCACCTTCATTCCAATGATCTTCCCACTTTTCAATCTGCCTATCGCCCCAACCACAGCACCGAAACCACCCTAGTCCACACTTTAGATACACTTCTACTTGCTTCTGATGCAGGAAAAATCTCCCTCCTCACTCTTCTTGACTTATCTGCAGCCTTTGATACCATAGATCACTCAATTCTTCTTTCTTGCCTCCAAAATACGCTTGGTATTAACGGCACAGCCCTCACCTGGTTTACTTCATACCTCACAGACAGGTTCCAGAAAGTTATTGTAAACAAAATTCAATCAAAACCTGTCAAAATGGAATGTGGAGTCCTGCAGGGATCAGTCCTGGGCCCTGTTCTCTTTACTCTCTACACTGCTCCACTCTCACATATAATAAACAACCACCATATTGATCATCATTTCTATGCCGATGATACTCAGCTTCAGTGCAGTGACACTGTTGAAAACTTGCCTTCCCTCCTGACAAACATGTCCTACTGCCTTCAAGACATTCAAAACTGGATGACTCAGAACATGTTACAACTTAATGCCGATAAAACCGAAGCCATGCTCATAGGGACCCAACATAAACTTTCCTCTATCGCAAAAACTTCAATAGAATTCGGCAATACGTCAGTTCCTTTGTCCAACTCTGTGAAGTATTTAGGAGTAGTTCTTGACAATACACTCTCTATGAAAAAATTCATCACCCAGACCTGCCAGTCTTGCTACTATCAATTACGGCGCATAAGCGCGATTCGCAAGTATCTGTCCACTGGTGCAACTTCCAAGCTTGTCACATCTCTCATTCTTTCACGTTTAGACTACTGTAATTCTCTTTTGACTGGCCTACCAGCATCATCTATCCACTCTCTTCAACGCATACAAAACTCTGCAGCTCGACTGGTCTTAAGAAAGAAAAAATCTGAACACATCACTCCTCTTCTGCGATCTCTTCACTGGCTGCCTGTCTCACAAAGATTGGAGTATAAAATCAATACCCTCTGTTTCAAATGTCTCCACAAATCTGCACCCTCTTATCTCTGTAACTGTCTTCATCTGTACACTCCATCCCGTTCCCTTCGTTCAGCCGCAGATACTTTGTGCTTTCGAACACCCAGATTCAAACAAACCACTGTTGGCCGTCGCTCCTTCTCTGTTTCTGGTCCATCCACCTGGAATGACCTCCCTCTTTCACTTCGCCAAAAGCCTCCACTTGATACCTTCAAATCCAGCCTCAAAACACACTCATTTCCTACCTGAGACCTTCCCCCCAAATATCTGTCCCTAATTTTCAACAGCATCTTTCACCTTCTAAGTGTTGTTCCGAGTGTGTGTGTGTGTGTGTGTGTGTGTGTGCGTGCATGCAAACGTGCGCACGCATGGTTTTGAAATCTGTTGTTCATTATGTTTAAGGAGAGTTGCATGCCTGTAAATGATTGAGTGCAAGCGCTTCGATTTGTTTGTTTTTTTACAAGATTCAGCGCTATATAAATTCCATATATTATTATTATTATCATGCAGGTAGACACGCAAAAGCCTGCACGCACGCACACACACAAACACACTCACAAACACTTACGCACACGCACACACCCCTCCAAAAACCACACCAACATCTTCAAAGACATAATCATATATTAGAGTGAGGCCAAGAAATTTTCCAACAGCTTTGTATTATCAGACAATTCACTGACAAAGTTTCACATCCTCTTGCATTCATTCACACTCAGCATATCTGTAGCAAGATGTGAAACACACACACACACACACTCACACACACGAAAGAGAAAGTGACCAACTAAAAGCTGTATCAAGACCACAAAAACAAAAGCCAAACGAACAAAGAGGTAGGAACTACAGAATACTATCAACATGGAAATGTCAACAAAATCAGAAATAATACGTATACATATATATATGCATTGCCATTCAAATCCATAAGATTGTACAGCGAAAGATTGAAATAGAGCAAGAAGAAAGCCAGGAAAGAGAAGATTGAAAGGAAAGAAAATTTAGAAAAAGTGCTTGCTACACAAAACTACCA
This sequence comes from Rapana venosa, assembly GCA_028751875.1. NCBI lineage: Eukaryota > Metazoa > Mollusca > Gastropoda > Neogastropoda > Muricidae > Rapana > Rapana venosa. The sequence continues at coordinate 46,689,100 of CM054160.1, forward strand.
CAAATACCAACAAGCCAAAACAACAAGCGTTGAAATCATTTAAATACTGCACAATCAGGCAAGACAGGGGAAAAAAATCATAAATACACTTATACACTGTCATGATCCACAAGTGTATTTTAAAACAAAACCAAAAAAGCAAAAGCAAAAGTGTTAAATGCACGGCTGGCAAACATATTATGGGCGACATGAATCGATCATCAAAACCAAAATACTTTTCCCCCAAAGAACTGACAAACCAAATGAGACAGTGCTGGAATACTTTTTCATGTGGAAGAACTGAGAGTTCTGATAATAATACTACCTGGTATCTTTCATAAATGTCTGAGACTTCCAAAATGACTTCCAAACTGCCCTTGGCTGCACCAGAAACTTCAAAGCAAAAAGAATTAACAATACTCGTGAAAAAAGGAAAGTGACCATACTGAAATAAAACGTGATTAAGTAAAAGAAAAAAAAAGTAGACCTTCAATCCTTTTTCTTCTATTTGTCTTTTTGTTTGTTTTGAATACACTATATTAACCCCCCAAAATGATGTCACGCAAGCTGTTACCTTTTCTGTTGTTGATGTTTTTGTTGAATGGTTGTGTTTTGTTGTTGTTGTGGTAGTTTTGTTCACAAGATCTGTTGTTTTTGTCACAGGACACAACAACCCACTGACTGGACTACATCCATGAACTCCTTGTTCTATTTACCTAGACTTTCAGTTTATCCGTGATTGAATTAATGATATGGTAACATTAAAAGACACAGACAAAAACTGACAAAAGTATGAACTTTCTTCAGATCTCCTTCTCCTTAATATATTTATTTTAAACAACAAAATCCAAGCTGCATTACATTCAGGGATAATCAAGTGTACAAAACAAACAACTGTTGAATGTAAAAGCAAAATTACTAAAAGAAGAAAATATATCTAGTTTTAAAAGTAAAACATACCACCTTACAGAATATAAAAAAGCCAATTATGGACATAAATTTTTTTAAAAATTTAAAATTAAGTGCTGAGGAAAAACATAATAAACAAAAATACAGGCTTCAGACCTTTTTTTTTTTTAAGCAACAAAATACAGGCAAGAATCCCATCCCATATCTTCCAATAAACTTGGAAAAAAAATGACTAGATTTAAAAAAAAAATATTTCAACCACTTTGTGGATTATACAAGAAATCTACCCTCTTTTTCCCCTTTGAAATAAAAACAGATGCATATTATATGATATTCAAATAATAGAAGTGAATAGACAATGGGGGAAAAAAGGGGGAGTATTCCACAATCGGTACTGTACTGGTTTCCCATTGAGCTTATTTGAAATTATGTTGTCCTCCAACTGCAGTACATAATGGTGTACACATCAAAACAACGATGATTTCTGGAGAAGAAAAGCACTGACAGTTCTAGAAAATACCTCATCATGAAAAAGGTAGAAAAGAATAAGAGGTTAGTCAACACTTAAAGCCAAAAGGCAAGCCAACATTAAAAAGAGAAAAAAAAAGGCTGTCATAAAGTGACTGGTTTCTAACCAGAATCCAAAAACCAAGGCAAAAGCACAAAGCATGCGTCTATTTTTCCACGTATACAAAACTACAATCTTACACCCAGAGGAAAAACAAAAACTGTCCAACATTACACGACGCAGAATAATAATCATACACGGCAACGGAACTGCTGGCAACACGGGACCCATACAGAATGACTTGACGACAAACTGTATCAACGAAATATTGCACTTGTAAAATAAAGTCTGCTTGGTCACAGACCTGAAGGGCAATCTTGGAGTCCAAGTCTGTCCACAAAAAAGTGGAATCTGGTTTCTCAATGGAAACGTGAGAGACAAGCGATGCAAGAATGTGTACACAAGTTTTCTATATATAAAAAAAACCAACAACAAAAAACTCATAAAAATAAATAAACACTGCGAGAAGGTAAAATATGTGTAACAAAACAGTGTATTGTAGTTTGTACAGTATTTACAAAAGCAAATACACTGAAATTCCATTTTCTTTCGCCACACACATCATGCTAGCTTAATCCTACCTAATCTGTTCTAAACATCAGTTTGCGCTTTGAAAACCTCACATCAAGACTAAGCAGTCTTTCTCAGTTGTATGTTATGACAATACACACACACACATACACACTGCTTACAGCTGTTTATATTATATATGCAGAACCCAGAACAAGACTGGTATCTTATAGATGCTTCATACACAATACAATCAAAATATTGCTTCCAAAACTCACCCATTGTTGATAATCGCCAAACATGACACCATGCCAATGACAATCCAGCATTTGTAAACATAGCAAAATAACATGACCAGCATTAAAAAAACAAACCAACCAACAACAAAACAAACCAACAAACACCATTCAAATTCATAATAAGATCTCCAAACAGCGTTCAAAATCTATCATTCAATCATCCACATCGGTAGATCAGATTCACCAAGACAGTAACTAAGCTGGTTTTCCAACTATTCAGCATTAAAAAAATTTGTTTTTTTAATTCTTATCTACTTATCTTCGCCCTGTTGAGTGTTGGGGAAGCCTGGAGCCTGTCGGTATAAATAGCATCCCCACCTTCTGGAAATTCTGTGCTAGGAATTCCCTTTTTTCTATCCTCTCTTTGTATTCGCCTTGTTCCTTTTCTTCCTGTCACCTCTTTGTTGTGTATTTTCTGCCTACTTGGTCCATTACTCTGCTTTTTTCCAGAAAGACTTACAAGATAATTTAATTCAGTCAACATGCATACTCGCGCCCCCCTCCCCCTTTCCGAAGCAAATTACGGTTAACACTTTCATGAAGTTACTGATGGTGTGGTTTGCCTTTGTTATTTTCGTTCTCAAGTTTTACAGATATTTAAAAAAAGAAAAGAAAAAAAAAACAGTTTTACAATTCTCAGTTCTGTACAATGCTGTGACAATTACCTGTGTAAAAAAATTTTTTTATGAACAAAACTGTTTCGGAGTACTTTTGCTTTAAATCAGTTGTTGGTTGTTAATTTTTCTTTTTGGGGATGAAAAAAAAGTTCAGATCATTCACACAACCTGCTGAATATGCAGCACCAGTTAAATCCACTAAACCCTACGGTCTACACATACATACCACTTATATGTAATTTACTTCAACAACAATCAGTAACCACACATCTTCTCTGACACAGAAAACAAATATTTAGTGACTTGTGCTTTCTTCACGAATAAATGAAAACTTCCATCTAATTTCAAACTACTTCCTCTTCCAACTACATTCACACAACCATTCATAGTCATTAAATAGAAAATGGCTTAAAACAAGCCCTGAATCTTAAAAACAAAAACAAAAAAAAAGCAACGATTTGACAACATTTCTGATAAAAAGATCGTTCTCGAAAACAAACTCTCTCATAAAATGACCGTTCTCACAGATTTTCTTAAACATGTTGAGGCTTCATCAATTGAAGACATGAATTCATCAACTGATATTCAGCTGAAAAAGAGAAAGGTCTTGAAGAAAAGAAATACCAGATAAATGTACACGAGCTGAGAGTCCTGAAAGGCAATAACAATCACTGACGGACACCATCATTTCATAACACCCCTTTCTCTCCAGTGAGGCTAGTACTACTCAGCACTCCACAACAACAAAGTCGATAACGTCAGCATAAAACTACATCCTCACACTAGCCTCCTGATTTGTGTTTTACATGTATACAAAATTCAAATCCACTGCATCAGCAGCTTGTGTACAACTCTGAGTGAACAAGTGTACACTATTTACACAAGATTACTCAAAACTGTTGTTTTTCTATGAGTGAGTTGCATTGGTGAATTATGTCACAGGTTTTTCTGTCAGCTTGGTGTGAACATAACACAAAATGCAATGCACAGTGAATAATGTACAGAATATGATATCAATATTCAAATTGTGTTAATCCTCAAAAGTCAAACACCACTAAACACATAATGCAATTCACACAAAAACCGATTTACTTTTGAATTCAACTGGTTTACCATGATTGGCCAAAAGGAAGGGATACGTTGCCTTCGATGGATATAGCTTGAACATTAAAATAACTACCCCATATAAAATAACTACCCCATACCTAAATTTAACAAGATGCTTCATAAACCTTTTCTAAAGACTTGCAAATAAAGCAACAGAAAAGCCACCAGTGCAAAACACATAACAAATAACAGAATATATATATAATATATATATATAAGAAATCATCCTTTAACAGTGAAAGGTACTAGGTTCTAAAGTCAAATGCTGATTGCAAACCCTAATAAAAACACTGTCAAAATATATACGGGATAAGAGGTAATTTTATGTGCTGAATAAACTCCCTTCTTATTTATAAGCATTTTTTTAGATCTCCTCCCATAACTCCCCCCCCCTCCCACCCACCCACCCCTCCCCCCAAAAAAAGACAACAGAAAAAAAAGAAAAAAGAAAGGTATGTTCACCCTGGTTCACAGCTGTCTCCTGGAGGAGATGGGGGTAGAGTTTACAGAGGAAAGGATTGGGGGAGGTGGGGGATGGAGAGAAAGAAAGTTACACCTTTGTATGGACCTAATTTTTGTCCCCAGTGTTGTGGTAGAGACAACTTTTAGAGGGGAGGGGAGAGGGTTTGCAGAAAATTCACGATCCGCTAGTTTGTTTTTTTAAATGAAAGGGAGGTAGGGCGGAGTGGGGCAGACTAGTTTCTTATAAATCCTACTGATAAAATGCCAACAAAGTCAATACTATATCGATCAATATTATGCAGTGATTCTTGACAATGTAATCAAATTGCACCGTAACATATTTTAGAATATTGCCACATCAAAGCCAACACTGTTCACATATGTACAATATTGAATACATGACATATTGTTTTTAAAAAAATAATTAAACCAGAAATTTTTTCAAAGCAGAAGCAACACAAAAATTATCTTATTCCAAAAACATGTGACAGCACATACCCGATTTATTGATGCTTCAATATTTCAAATGACAAGTTTTCAAATAAGTACAAAAAAATGGTCCTCTTCTTTTTCTTCATTTAAGATTATTTTTGTTTTCGGTCTGTTTTACAATATTGGTCCTCTCATGACAGTTTCTGCTAAATCCTATATTTTTTAAGTTTTTGCTATTATATTTTTATCTTTTTTTTTCCATCTGTACCAGTGCTTTACTATTTCATGATCACAGAAATTCATTACTAAATGAGAAACCTCAGAGCTATCCTGTATTCACTGAAAAAAACAGAGAGGGTTTTTCTTTTCCTTTGTATGGTAGAATTTGCATATTACCCGACTAGATATAAAATGAATATACAGTCTGACTCTATGTTTTTTGTTCTGTTTTGTTATTACATTATTATTTATAATGATACACTCTGATTTATAAGTTTAATATGCCTCTTGTTGTGTTTTTCACTTTTTGTCAATACTCTACAATCATTCATAATATTACTGTCCCAAGGTATACTATAGTCCAAATTTTTTATGCTTCTTGTTCTGTATAGTTACTAATATATTACTCATAATGATTCACTCTGATTTATCAATATGTCTCACTCTTTTATGTCTCTTGTACCGTTTTCACTTTTTGTCAGTACTGTAATCATTTACAGTATCAGTATGACATATTTATTTAGCTTTTTTTTTTTTTACATTTCTTGTTCTACTTTAGTCAGTTAGTTTAATAATAATAATAATAATATATGGAATTTATATAGCGCTGAATCTTGTAAAAAACAAACAAATTGAAGCGCTTCCTTCTTACATCGGTTTCCTTCTTACATCATCACAGGAACTTTTTATTTATTTTAAAAATATAAAAAATGGTGGCAGTGCTCTTGTGGCGACACGTCTTCCCAAGGAGAGCAGCCCGTATTTCACATGGACAAATCTCCTGCGACATAAATTGGTATGCAAAAATTCCTTTTAATTCCATTTTCATGGTCACGGTGACCTGGGAATGTGAGATTTTTTTTTTCTTTGCGTAACTGACAGACACTGATCTAAGATAAAGCAGAAAACTTTGCTTCTAAAGGTAAAACTACTGACCGGCTGAATTTCTCTCATGGGGATGGATGCCAGGGGTCTGTCAGTATAAATAGCATCCCCACCTTCTGGAAATTCGATGCCAAAAATTACCTCTTTTCTATCCCTCTCTTTGTTTCTGCCTTGTTCCTTTTCTTTTTGTCATCACCTCCTTCTTGTCTACGTTCTATCCTCTTGGTCCATTCTCCTGCCTTTTCCCCATAAAGACTTAAAGGATAACAGTTCTCTTCCATGCTGAAGTCGGATGTGCTGAGCCGGACTTGTCTGTCGGGCGCTTAACGGCAGTGCAACGCATTTTCGGTCATACGACAGACAACAACAGTTGCTGAGTATTTGACGAAGAAGAAGAAGAAGACCAGCTAAAGTTAACACAAATAGAAAAAAATGCCCTACTCTGTCATTAAAAACAAACTGTAAATGAAATACTCTGGCAGTTGAGCAAATCAGTAAGGCTCCTATAAAATAAATAAAAAGAATGTCAAAACTTCAACAAAATTGAATTGCTGACAAATTTTTAGGCTCTCACGACAAAACTGTTAATACTTAAAACTCAAAAAGTGCAGTGCTAACATTTTTTCCCGCTTTGCTTGAAAAAACAACAAACACCCTCTGGCCTCTTCCTAACAAAGTAGAAGAAGGTTCCAAAATCTTTTTGTTTTTAAAACCACAAAAAAAACCAACCCAAACCTGAACTGGGCAAGAAGAAACTAGAATTTGCGGAAGCTTTTTGTCTGAACACACAATGGTGGAAATTTAGTTTTCACAAATACACATGTATGCACTCATATTGAGAACATTCAACAAAACCAAGCACGCACACACATACATGTATGTATGCATACACACACTCGCACATCCATGCACTTACTACCATACAGGTATGTGCGCACACACACATACTGAAAACATTTTAATCTACAGGTAAACAGGCTTGTGTTGAAACACAACAATAATTGTAGCCTGTTTACCTGAACCCCCCCCCTGAAAAAAAAACCCACCAAAAACAACAACAAATAAAAAGGAGGGGACAAAAAAGTCTAAAAGCATAATCACACACATACTGAGACAAATTATACAACAGTAACAAAAAGCAGAAACAGCATACAACAACAAAAACAAGCACTCCCACTATCAAACACAAACAAAATTCATACATATACTATATGATCACTCAAGTTAGCATACTCACCACCTATCTTGACTACAGTTCTAAAATTCGTTAAAATTCCTACACACACACACACACACACACACACACACACACACTCACTCACTCACTCACTCACTCTCTCTCTCACACACACACACACAGAGGAAACAACAAATCAGCAGTCTTCTTTCGCACAACAGAGAGCGGTGGTTATCAACAGAGTGAAAAGGTGCTGGTGACAGCAAGAAGCTGATATGTCTCACACACACACACACAAATACATAAAGACAAGTTTTCATGGCAGTTCACTTCCTCTCCACTCACTTCAAAAACTCTCGTCTTTGTTCCACTCCATCACATGCACTGCGTATTTTTTCTTTCTTTCTGTCTTTCTTTCCTCTATGTTGTTTTATTGCCCTCAGAAAGAAATCTGGTTTTACGTCAGGGATATCAAATAGAATATGATCTCATTTTTTGGTTTTATGGAGATTTTCACACATTCTACACACACGTTCCTTTGATGGATGCACAGATTCTCACACAGGAACACAACCAAGCAGGCGACTTTTTGAACTGGTTGATTTCTGATACTTACACCAACAGATCCCACTTTTCAAGTCTGTACATTTCTATATACCCGAACAGCTGACTTTTCATACCTGTAGATTTTCACACAGGCACATACCCTGACAACTGGATAGATCTATATTCTATGTTTTAGGTAATACATAATCACTTTCCTATTTGAATATCATGTTGATTCCATGCATTCTATTATGGGTATACATATCCACACACCTGACTTTATCCACACGTAGATTTCCCACACATGTAAACACTGAAACAGCAGACTTTTTGAACCTTGAGATTCCTCCATGTACACGTACGTACCACAGCTGTCAGCTTCCCCCCACGTTCAGTTACTGCCCAGCCCAGCCCAGCTGGTGCTAATCACAGCAGGAACTGACCGCTCTTGGAACTCGGTATAAGGAAGGGGGGGTGCGCTAATTCTAGCACTGGGCCCTGGACCTTTGAGTTGTGCTGGATGATTTGCGCGCTGTGTGTACGCACATACCCACACCTGACTTTTCCACCTGTAGGTTTTCACACACACGACACCCGATGTTTCACCAGCAAGATTCCCACCGAGGTGAACAGCGCAGCGGCTGGCTCACTTTTTGGATCCGTAGAAAGGCTTGGGGCCCAGCCTGAGGGGCTGCTTCACCATGGCAGAGGAGGGGGGATCTCCATGCTCCTCCTCATGATGTTGGCCGTCACCGACGCTGCCGAACTCTCCGCCGCCGCCGCGGGCGACATGCTGCGCGTGCGCACGAACCTCCGTGGAGGAACGGGCGGGGAGAGCTCGTTGCCGGAGTCCCTGCTCTCGTCTTTGGGGTTCTTCTCAAAGAGCTGCCGCAGCTCCTTGATGCTTCCCCGCCGCTGACCGCCCTCCTCCTCCTCCTCCTCCTCCCCCACGCTCTCCCGGCTGCTGCCTTCGCTCTTCTCCCCGCTGCCGCTGCTGCTGGTGGTGGTGGTGGTGGTGGCGGTGGCGGCGTCCTCCTGGCGACGGGACGGGCTTTTCGGAGCCGCCCGGGGTCGGAAGTCAAACGCCGATCGTTTGGCATCGAGCTGAGTATTGTCCGATTCCGACGTGGAGGAGTCGCTGTATATTCGGCCTCGGGATGAGCTGCGGTATCTCGGGGGACGCCCGAACCCTACCCCGCCTTCCAGTCGGTGCGCTCCCCTGGATTTCTCGTCCCCCGTGCTGCTTCGGTTGTTGGCGGGAGACGGCCGTCGCCGGCGCAGCAGTTCCTCGCTCCTGGCGGCAGCGTACTTGCGGGAGGGGCTCTGCGAGGGGTGTTTGTGGGGGGATGGCCCTCTCCCCCCCCCTCCTCCACCCCCTCGCTCCCTGGACCTGGAGCGGCGCGCGGGGTTGGAGGGGAGGAGGAGAGGGGAGCAGGGGGGTTGGAAGATGTCGTCGTCGTCGTCGTCGTTGTCAGCGTCGTCCAGCTTGTCCTGAGAGGCGGCGCTGAGCGTGGTGGATCCCGACGTGGATCCCGACCGGTCCGTCTTCCTGGTGTCCTGGCTGCTGGAGCCCCCCCCCGCCCCTCTCTCGAACATCTCCATCAGACTCCGCATCTTCTGGGAGCGCCGGGTGCGCAGCGACCCCGTGCAGTACGCGGCCCCCCTGCCCCCCCCTGTGTGCTCCAGACTGGTCAGCAGGTCGTCCTGCCTCTCCGCCGCCAGCTGCAGAGCGGAGTCGTCCAGCGAGGACCGACTGGCAGCCATGTGGTGGTAGCTCTCCGACGTCTGGTGCAGCAGCAGCGGGGAGAGGAGGAACAGCGGCGGGGGCGGGGGGGGCTGGCGCAGCGGGGACTCCATCCCCATCCCCGAGCTGTAGCTGCGGTCTCGACCCACACGCAGACAGAGGTTTTCGTCGGAGAACACCTCGTCCTCTTGGCTGGACATTCCGGAGTGCTCCATGTCCGTGGCGCTGGAGAGCTCCGCTGGGGAGGAGTCGCAGGGGTCGGTGTCCAAGGCTTCGGCCACCTGGCGCGTGGGGTGGGGGACCTTGTGCGCGTGCACCGTCTGGATTTTCTTCTTCAGGTTCGGCTGCTTCTCTATCACCAGCTTGGCCTCCCCACCCTTCTCCATCCTCACTTCCTGCACAATCACCTTCTTTTCACTCTTGCCCTCCCTCGCCGAACTGACCGCTTTTCGCTCCCCTTTCTGTGCCACGGGGGTTCTTTTTTTCACCGAGGGCCGGGCGACCTCCATGACCTCGTCGGTTGGAGGCGCGGCGTTTTCCGGTTTGGGGAGGGATGCTCGCGTGCGGGGTGCAGGACTCGGAGTTGTCTTACCCTGGTTCTGAGACTTCCCTGAAGGTGGCGCCGAGGCGGCGGCAGCGGCCGCCTGTCTGGGACTGGAGGGGCTGGTCATGACCTTTGACCCCTTGGGGTCACGAGCGCCGGTCGTGGGACTGGGCAACTTTTGGGACAGGGGAATTTTGGACGTCCGCGCCGACGCGGTTTTGTTCTGGTCGTTGTTGTTGTCTCTGGCTTTCGAGTTTGTTCCCGCTCTGGTTCTGTCGGCTCCGCGCGACCTGTTAGGAACCGCTGTCCTCGCTGCTGTGGCCTCCACACCTGCCTCGCAGGTCGCGTTTCTTTCGTCGCGACTGTTCACTCGCTTCTGAAAGCGGGGGTGCGGAGAAACATCCTGGCCGTCGCCTGAACCGTTCCGCTCCTCCTGACTGCCCGTGCGCCGGTGCGCGCGAGGGGGCTGGCCGTTGTTTCCATGGCCGGCTTCCGTCACCACCGTCTTCTCTTCGCGACTGTTCGTCTGCCGGTGATAGCGCGAGTACTGGGACACCTTTCCCTGCGACACGTCCGACACCACAGTTTTCTCCTCCCGGCTGCTCGTCTGTCTCTGAACGCGCGGACTCTGCGTCGTCGTCTCCGCTACACACGCGTCGGAACCCGCGCTCCGGTCTTCCTGATTGCTGGAGCGTCTGTGGAAATGGGAGAGCACTGCGCCGTCCTCTTCCGACACGCACGTCTTCTCTTCTCGGCTGTCCGTGCGCTTGTGGAAGCGGGGGATTTTCGACGCGCTGGGTCGGCGTTCGTGGGAAGGTTTGGCCGCTGTGGAGAGGATGGTGGTGGTGGTGGTGGTGGAGGTGGAAGGGGTGAGGGAGGAGGAGGAGGGGGCGAGGGTGGAGGAGTGGGAGAGGAGGAGTTCCTTCCCGGCAGTTCAAAGCGTTCTCCATCTCCTCGTCCTGCACCTCCCCGAAACTTTCCACGCGGAGAAGCCGTTCCTCCACGATGGCTTCCCCCCCCACCTCCGACTCCTCCACCCTCCGCTCCACCACCGCCTCCACCTGCACACTGCCTCTGGCCGGCGCCACCGGCTGGGGGCTGACCTGGGGGTCAGAGGTCAGGGGTTGTGCGCGCACAGCGTGGAGCGTCGGAGGCGGTCGAGGCAGGAGGGCGGTTTCCACTGAGCGTTGTCCACCTCCATCAGTCTGCACTCCCGCTTTGCCAGCGCATGCCTGAGGAGGCACACATGATCCACACACACACACATTATCACACAGTGTTGATGACACAACACAACACATTATCACACAGTGTTGGTGATGTGACACATTATCACACAGTGTTGATGATGTGACACATTATCACACAGTGTTGATGATGTGACACATTATCACACAGCGTTGATGACACAACATAACACATTATCACACAGTGTTGATGATGTGACACACAGTGTTGATGACACAACACAACAGATTATCACACAGTTTGAGAAACACATATCACACAGTGTTGATGATGTAACACAGTGTTTTTTGACATAACATGATATACACAACATTATCACACAGTGTTGATGATGTAACACACAATGCTGATGACACAACAGATTATCACACCGTATTGATGATGTAACACACAATGCTGATGACACAACAGATTATCACACAGTGTTAATGATGTAACACACAATGCTGATGACACAACACAACAGATTATCGCAGTGTTGATGATGTAACACAATGTTGATGACATAACACAACACACACTGCTGATGACACAACACACACTGCTGATGACACAACACACACTGCTGATGACACAACACACACTGCTGATGACAACACACAGTGCTGATGACATAACACACAGTGCTGATGACATAACACACAGTGCTGATGACACAACACACACTGCTGATGACACAACACACACTGCTGATGACATAACACAACACATTGCTGATGACATAACACACACTGCTGATGACATAACACACTGTAACAACAACACTGCTGATGACACAACACACAGTGCTGATGAATAACACAACACATTGCATGACATAACACACACTGCTGATGACATACAAACACACATGCTGATGACATAACACATTGCTGATGACATAACACAACACATGCTGATGACACAACCAACACACTGCTGATGACAACAACGCAACACACTTGCTGATGACATAACAACAGTCGAAAACAACACACATGCTGATGACATAACACAACACACGTGCTGATGAAACAACGCAACACATGCTGATGAAAACACACAGTCGATGAAACAACACTTGCTGATGACAACACACTGCTGATGACACACAACACAGTGCTGATGACATAACACAACACATTGCTGATGACATAACACAACACATTGCTGATGACACAACACAACACACTGCTGATGACATAACACAACACATTGCTGATGACATAACACACTGCTGATGACATAACACAACACACAGTGCTGATGACATAACACAACACACTGCTGATGACACAACACAATACACCGTGTTCATGGTACCTTCTCTCTTCTCTGTGTTTCTTTGCAGGGAGGAATGTGTAATGTCTCGTTGTCTTCTGTGCATACAAGAAACTCTGCAGGAGGTCTGCACTCTAGCTTCGGGCATTACACTCCTACCTCACAAAGAAGCTAATTTTTTTTCTTTGTACTGGATGGTGCATGCTGGGCATATTTGTGTTTTTATAATGCTGACATGAATTACTGAATCTTCAATGTGCATACTTGATCAACTGTGTGCTTAATAATAATAATAATAATAATAGTAATAATGAAAATAATAATAATAATAAATGGAACTTATATAGTGCTATATCTTGTAAAAACAAATCAAATTCAAAGTGTTTGCATTCGACCCGCTCCTACACATGCAACCAACAATAATTAACAGTTTTAACAAATTCAAACACACACACGCACACAGGTTATACACTTCGGCTGGATGATGGGAATTTTGGTCATTGAAGGCAGGGACAGAAAATTATGAGATGAAACAAAAGGGGAAAGTCTTAGGTTTGAAATAGGTATGTCTTGAGGCTGGATTTAAAGTGCTGTAAGTAGGATTTTCGCGAACGGAGAGAGGGAGGTCATTCCAGATTGATGGACCAGAAAGAAAGAAAGAGCGATGGCCAACGGTGGATTGGTTAAATCTAGGTATTCGTAGGCACAGGGTATCTGCAGCAGAGTGGAGGGAACGAGAAGGAGTGTACATATGAAGGGAATGAAGTTGCTGTCAGGTACATACACATCTTTAAGTAAGTAAGTCTTCAATTTTAACGTCTTTCCACTTTAAGTGATACCAGACGGCCTAAAATAGGAGACTGAGAGAGAGAGAGAGAGAGATGAGAGAGAGAGAGAGAGAGAGAGAGAGAGAGAGAGAGAGAGAGAGAGAGAAATAGATAGATCTACACTGTGTGGTGGCGCATGGGTGTGTATAAGTTGTGTGTGTGTGTGTGTGTGTGTGTGTGTGTGTGTGTGTGTGTGTGTGTGTGTGTGTGTGTGTCTGTGTGTGTGTCTGTGTGTGTAATTAAGAGTAATAACAAGGGAAATACACAAATAGTATTCTTAACATAAACAGATCAAGAACATTTAAAAAATGAAATTTGAAGAGAACTACAACTACAATAAGTGCCCTATAGGACTTAACAATAAACCTTTAGCAATGTCAAACGTTAGCTTTACATTGTTCAAAACTTCGTCAATGGTATTCTCAGAAAAGGCAGATCACAAAAATCCCAACCCTTGATTCACAAGACACTGCTGCCGAGATTCAAACTCACAACTTCATGGACAAACAGGACCGAAGTCGAACAGTCTTAACCACTCGGCTATAGCATTCATTATGTTGCTGAATGTCTTAACCATTCTCATCCTGCCCACCCTCCTTACTACTTCTAGATATATCTACACACAACATCCAGCAATGTAACACACTGTATTAATTAATAATATGCTTCATTTGACTACTGTCTTGACATTTTCAGCAGTCACTGGGGCACTAGGCTGAAATTTTCAGTCTTGGGCAAGTTGAACCTGGCGGAGCCCATCCCTCTCCAGGTCATAAATTGCAGACTGGGTATCTGTACCACTCATACCCCCGCCATCGCCAGCCTCTACAGATTCTGACTTTTATTCATGAAAAAAACCAAGTCTAGCAACTAAAGCACTTTCATTTTTCTCAAGTCTTTCTTTACACTCCTTTCCTATCCTACCAAGGAATAAAACGAAAAATTATAAAATAATGATAATTATACACAAAATGATCAATGACTGCGGCTTTGGCAGACAACAGAGTATGTGGTGGAACCTAGTGAATAACTCTTCAGTGCAGTGACCAGGAAACAGAAGGAAAGAAATGGACAATAACAACAACAACAAAAACCACCCAAGGGCTGAACTGCAACCAATTCACAAAATCATTCAATCAACAAGGAAGGTGGCAGGACAGTTTAGACGTTCACCAGCCTAACAAGTAAACCCTGTGGTTCTGGGTTCGATTCCCAGCGTAACCTTTCTTCCCAGTTTGATGGGAAAATGAAATTGAACATCAAGTCTTTTGAATGAACAATGCCCCCCACTCCAAAAACAAACAAACCCCAAACCAGTCAGATCCATGAGTTTACAGACTTGTGCATGTCTAAAGAACCCACGACAGCTGAACATAGGAAAGAGCAGGAAAGTTGCCTGCCAAAGGTCCTGGCAAAATTGGTAGGTTCAGTTCCAAACTGTATCCCGAAGTCAGAATGTGGCTACCTTAGCAGTAAAAGGGGGAGGGAACTCGGTCACATCAGCAAAAATCTCACCATGGGTTAACCTCGGAATTCTAGTCAAGGAATGAACAAAAAAACCAAAAACAAACAAACCAAAAAATTCAATCAAACAGCAAAACAATTCTAGCAGAATAACTTCAATAAATTAAATAAAGATTTTTAAAAAAGATGAAGGTTGTAATTTATACACGTATGTATGTTAAAGCAAAATAATTCATGCAGAATAAGACAAAAACCCCAAAAAAGAAAAAGAAGATTGTAAATGACGTACTTCAAAACTTACCAGCGCTTGTTTCCAGAGACGAAGATGTTTTCGATGCTTGTCGCGGCGACGTCACTTTCCCCGAGGACCAGCCCGGTCCAGCCCCGCCTTGATGACCTTCACCTTTACCATGCCCTTCACCTTTGCCCCCTGTCCCCTTCCTGATGACGGCTTTCTCCTCAGTCACAGTGTCACTCTTCACATACACCTGAGGCAACGCCACTTCCGGCGTCCCTCCCACAGCCGCTGGCGGCACCTGGAACTCGTCCGGATGGTACAGCATCAAGTGGAGAGGCACGCTGGGAGACGACGCAGAGCTGGCCGATTCTGATTGGTGGCTGGGGGACGGGGGCAGGGGGGAAGGGTGACCGGGAGATGGGGGGAGAGGCGGAGAGTGCACCGATTTGGGCGACGGTTGCGACTGGTTGGGAGAGTGCAGCGACGGCAACCGCGATTTGTGAGAAGGGCTGGAGAGGGGCGGCGGTGACCTCACCGAGGTCGGGTGGACCACTGGGGTGCGCGGGGAAGGCAGGCGAGACTGCTGGGAAGCGGGAGGAGGGCTGCAGACGGTGGGGGAGCGGGGAGAAGGGATGTGAGATCGCTGAGAAGACGGGGAGACGGGCAAGTTGCCCGAAATGATGGGCAGTTCTTCGCGCTGGAACTTCAAGGCGCTGTCCGACTGAGAGGCGGCTCGCGGCCGCCCTCCTCCTGCTCCTGCTCCTGCTGCTGCTGCCAGCACGGCCTGTCTGGGCGCAGAAGAGGGGTCCCTGTACTCCGAGGACTGGGACAGTCTTCGCACCGCACCCTCCCCAGGAGGGCCTGCCCTGCCCGCCCCGGACTGCCGTGACAAATAGCCCTCCCCGCTGTGGACGTGGGGCGGGAACGTCCTGGAAGATTCTTCGCTGAACTCGTAACCCTCCGTCCTGACCGGGTGGAAGTCCTGCGTTCGGCGTCGCTCGGCTTGTGGACTCAAGGTCACCTGGTCCGGATGTCTGTCAGGATGGAACCGAACTCCACCACCACCACCACCACTGTGACTCTCCCCATCTCCCCGGGTGAAGAGAGGGCTCTGCTTCCAGTGGACGTCCTGCGACGTCAGTTTGTTTTCCGCGGCGCCGGACGTGCTGGCTCGTTCCACGATTCGCAGAGAGGTCATGGGGTCAGAGGCAGGACCCGCTTGTCGACGGGGAGCTTGCGGTGGTCCGCTGCTTCCTGTTCAGTTTCACGGCGAACTGGGCTCCGATGGGCTCCAGGTGGTGAACCATCTCCACGCCGTCCTCGTGCTGCTGGTCCTCCACGTCTGAAGAACTGGAGGAGCTACACGATGACGACGACGACGACGACGATTTCTCCTGCCGCTTCACCAAACACACGCCTGCCGACACTTCGGACTGGGACAACGGGCCACGCTGGCCGGCACTGGGGTTGAACCTCGAGCCACCGCCCATGTTTGAACTGATGACCTCAGCTTTTTGCATATGCATATCTGATCCCGGAAGTTTGCCGAGCCACGTGGGGTCGACGCCCTGCCTGCCTCTGGTGTCACGTCGCGGGCTGACTGGTGGCGCCATCTGTGGAGGAATGGCGTAGGCTTCTCCCCCTTGCTGCCAGTAGAGCGTGTCTGCCGTGGTGTTGCCCACTGCCAGAGACAGCAGTGTGGGCGGCGACGTTGCTCCGCTCACCGGCGAGGCCCCTTCAGGGAGCGTGTCTTCCAAAATGCCCTGCCCCGAATAAAACCCTGGGCCTCGATCGTCCTTGGACGTCTTCTGCCGCTTTCTGATAATGGCGTAATCCGGGTAGTCAGGGTGGGAGTTGAAACCTTCCCCCGTCACCTGGGGTAACTCGGGAGGATGGCGCGGGTGGTGGTGGTGGTGGTGGTGGTGATGGGACGCGGGGTGTCCGGGTACCGGGTAGGACTGGGACATGGCAGGTTCCGGGTTGCTGGAGCCCAGACGTCGGCTGTCGGAGACGGAGCGCGGGAGAGCGTCCTGCGCCGGAGCCTGCTCGGGGCCGAGCGGTTCTCCGACAGCGGTGGAGGCTTCAGACAGACGCGCCTCCTCCTCCTCCTGCCGCTGCTCGCGGGGAGACAACTCCTGCCCGCCGCTGCTGTGGGAGGTCAGGTTGTCCTCGGAGATGTGGAGGGGGGTGAGGGAGGAGGAGTCGCTGTCGCCGTGGCGCGAGTAGCCCTCCTCCTCCAGCTGGATGGCCCGCTCCACTTTCTGGTGGAAGGAGGCCGTGTCCGTCTGCGCCGCGAGGTGGCCCAGCCTCCGCCCCCCCAGGCTGCTCTCCCCTTCCAGGCTGTCCAGCGAGGCGCTGCGCCGCCACCGGGGGTCCTCCCTCCCCCGCCCCGGGGACCCCTCCCGCGCCACCGCGCAGAAGCTGTTGATGGACTGCGACAGTTCGCTCAAGGTCAAGGACGACAGCAGCTCCGACTGGCTGGCCGTGATGTTCTCCAGCGACTGCGCAATGTCCGACGGCACGCTCAAGCACTTCCACATGTTCCCTTTCACCAAGGGCCCACCACTCTGCGGGGCAGCGACAACAGCAGCCGCTGTGCGCGGATTCCGCGACTGTTGCGGGATCGGTGGTCGCGCCGCGTCTCCCGTCGGGGGGGGTGCTGGCAGTTCAGGAAACTGAACCCCGGTGCCGACACTCTTGTTGGGGTCAGAGGTTGAGCCGTCGGCGGAGGGAATGAGCTCCACCCTGCGACGGACCACCTGAGTGCTGGGGGGAGGGGGGGGAGAGTCGGAGGTGGCGTTGGAAGCGTGCACGCGCTGTTTCTGGCGTGGGACCGGCTGCCCTGTTGGGTCCACGTCGCCCTTCCCGGGGTCCAGTTTGGCGTGTTTGGGTTCGGGTTCCGCGTGGTCCTCGTTGTCGGGGAGGTAAAAGTGCGTGGCAGAGGACAGCTTACTGTCCCACTTCTCCATCACTTCGTGCATGTCTGTCGGCGATCGCTCTTCGTCGTCATCGTCTTCGTCGTCATCGTCGTCCGACACAATCTCCGCGTAGTCGTGGTAACGCGACACAAAAAACTTGGTCCTCTCCCCTCCTGGGCCGGCGGCGGCGGTTTTGTCCTGCTGGTGGGAGGAGGGGGAGAGGGGGAACTCCACCACACCGTTCCTCCCCTCCACCTTCTTCTCCCCGTCCCCTCTCTCCGCGGAGACTTTCTCCGGCGACTTTGGCGCGCCGACGCCGCGGTACTGCATCGCCATCTGCTGGAGACGCGCTTTGATGGCGGCGTCGATGTCGATGCCCAGGCTGCTGTCGGAAGGCGGAGTCAACAGGCTGCTGTCGGAGTTGGGCGACGCGGAGAGACTGTCCAAGTGAGGCTGCGACGACGCCTTGCTGGGGGAGCTGAGTGTGGAGCAGGAGGAGGGGGCGTGCTGGTGGCGTTCCTGGCGCGGGGTGCTGGGGGCGGAGGGGGTGCGGCGATGGAGAGGTTTCCGGGAGGAATCGCCCCTGACGAAGGACTGCTTGTAGTAGGGGTCCGGGTGACGGTTACCTGCCCTTGGCGGCTGGCTTCCTGACGGCACCATGCTCACTGTGGGGGGAGAAAGAAAAAAAGAAAGGTTGTTGGCGAGGTGAAGGTTTCCCGTTTTGGTTTGACAGGGGCATGTTGAGTGGGTGAGTGCGTGGGTGGGTGGGTGAGTGAGTGGTGGTGAGTGGGTGGGTGGTGAGTGGGTGGGTGCGCGAGTGGGTGGGTGCGCGAGTGGGTGGGTGCGTGGATGGGTGCGTGAGTGGATGGGTGAGTGGGTGCGTGAGTGGATGGGTGAGTGAGTGGGTGTGTGAGAGAGAGAAAGAGAGTTTGTGTGTATTTGCGTGCGTGTGTACATGATTTTGTACAATGAGTTTTCTTTTTTTTTTCATAAAACAGTACAATATTATACTACAAACTTGGTACAGCCCTAATCACAATGTCTTTCCACACACTCCGAACGAGACATCAGAAAGGGACAAAAACCTTTTTAGAACAAAAAGAAAAAAATTAGTTTTTCTTTTTTCACTGAACGATTGGTGATGCATTACCCTGTGTGTGTGTTGTGTGTGTGTTTTGTGTGTGTGTGTGTGTGTGTGTGTGTGTGTGTGTGTGTGTGTGTGTACTGATGTGTGTGTGTGTATGTGTGTGTGACTGATTGTGTGTGTGTGTGTGTGTGTGTGTGTGTGTATCAATACATCATCTAGTCTAACATGTATCATAAACTAAAGTCTAGAACTCTACGTTACTGTATCATGCCTTATTGATTTATTTTCCACATTCATTCTTCCGTTCATTACTGTTTTTATCCTATATATCTATAGTATTTCTTCCCAAGAGCTCTGAGATTCCCCTATGGTGATATTCCGTGTATGTGACTGTTTTTACCCACCACTATGGGGATATTCCGTGTATGTGACTGTTTTTACCCACCACTATGGGGATATTCCGTGTATGTGACTGTTTTTACCCACCACTATGGGGATATTCCGTGTATGTGACTGTTTTTACCCACCATTATGGTGATATTCCGTGTATGTGACCGTTTTTACCCACCATTATGATATGGGGACGGGATAGCTCAGTGGTCGTGCACTGTCGCTTTTACCCCACCAATTATAGGGTCGAGCTGTTACCAGTTGGATGGTGACCGTTTTCCACCATTGTTATAGGGGTCACGGATACCCAGCTGTCTGGACCTGCTCCCACATTTAAGCAGGGAGGTACCATGGAGGGAGAGTGCGCCGCCTCTTCGACAGTCCCTCAGGTGATCCCTGTCAGGTACCTCCTCTTTAGGTCAGATAAGCACCTGGATAGGTAATGGGCGTATTCGGCCTAGTATCCTGACCTTTTCCTACCCTTATGTTTTATGGTGACTTTCCTTATGTGAACCGTTTTTTTTTACCCCCCTCTATGGGGATATTCCGTGTATGTGACTGTTTTTACCCACCATTATGGTGATATTCCGTGTATGTGACTGTTTTTACCCACCTCTATGGGGATATTCCGTGTATGTGACCGTTTTTACCCACCTCTATGGTGATATTCCGTGTATGTGACTGTTTTTACCCTCCATTATGGTGATATTCCGTGTATGTGACTGTTTTTACCCACCATTATGGTGATATTCCATGTATGTGACTGTTTTTACCCTCCATTATGGTGATATTCCGTGTATGTGACTGGTTTTACCCTCCATTATGGTGATATTCCGTGTATGTGACTGTTTTAACCCATTATGGTGATATTCCATGTATGTGACTGTTTTTACCCACCATTATGGGGGCTGCATTCCGGCTTTGGGGATAGCGTCTGAACATGACACCTGTGTGTGTGTGTGCACATGCGTTTTATACAATGTTTGTCATCTGCATGAAATGGTCTACTCTTCCAAAAGGAGGAGCATGGTGGCTCGATCCCAGGCTGTCAGATCACAAGTGCAACGCTCTAACCACTAGGCTATCCCCCTCCCTTCCCACCCCCTCGATTAAGTATGCCAGTAACAAAAACTACTTGCGAGGGGGAAACTCAACAACTTACCTACTAACTCTACTGAACAACCTACTAACTCTTCAGAATCTGCTTGTTTGTCATACACTGAGCATATTCAGAAATTTACTAAGCACATTTGGAAATAAACTGAGCGGGTCTAGTAATTAACCGAGCACATTCAGGAACTAAGAACACTCAGAAATGAACTAACTTCCCATGCTTGCAAAATGACAGCAGGTTTAAACGGTCAAAACCATAAAAAGAAAAAGAAACAAAAAAGAACATAGTCAGTGATATTATACTCAATGGGTTAGGAGAAACAAAATTCAAATATTAAGATAAGAGAGAAAACACAAAACAACCCACAACACTCCCCCCTCCCCCCCCACAAACAAAGCACTACTTTGAATATTTGTTATGTTTCAAAAAGTAGATTAAAAGATTAAGATCTGGACAACAATGATAAAATGTCCCAAAATATGGACATCTGTCATCCCACAGCTGTCAGTTTCTCCCACTTTCACCTGCTCTCAGCTGTTGTCCATCCCAGCCCTGCTGGTTACAGCAAGAACTGACCACACTTGGACTTGGTAAAAAGACGGGTGTGTGTGTAGTATTTTCAGCACATGACCTTGATCTTGACGGAGTTATGCTGGATTTATGTGCTGTGATCCCATCATCTCAAAACAAGTGGTGCTATATCACAATGTTATGAAGTATGCTATAGCCCAGTGGTTTAAGACCTTTTGATACCAAGCCAATGAATGAATCCATGAAGTCATGGGTTTGAATCTTGGCAGTGGCACCTGGTGAACCTAAGGGTGAAGATCTTTACAATCTCCCAGGTCAACTCACATGCAGACCTATCAGTGCCTTAATTCCCTTTGTGTGTGTGTGTGTGTGTGTATATATACAAGCTCAAATATCCATGTCAAAGATCCTGTAATCCATGTCAGCATTCGGTGGGTTACAGAAACATGAACATACCCAGCATGCTTCCTGTATACAAAAACTATGAGCTGCCCTGAAGTCGGAATGTGTCGGCCGAGGCCAGGTCTCCTGCAGAGTTACCAGCACTGGAGGAGGAACAGACGACCTGGCACACAACATGCCACCCAGCGAGGGACCACAACACAGAGAGCAGATATCATCACGCTATCACAGCCAGACTTTATAACACATCAAGATACCACAACACAGAGAGCAGCTATCATCACGCTATCACAGCCAGACTTAAACACATCAAGATCTCAACAAAACGAACCCCCCGATTCTGGGGGGCGCGTGTCATCATCCCGTGATGCGGCCTGACCTGACGGCAGCTGGGCAGGTGGGGGGGACAGCAGCTCCAGGTGAGGAGAGGTGTGATAGCGGGGGTGCAGAACCGCTGAAGCGTCCGACGACAGAGAGCGTTTGTGATGGGGGGCTAAAAGCTCTTCTACAACACACACACACACAGAAAGCCAAGCCACACATACACACACGCGCCAACTAAAATATCCGCACAACATAACCAAAACAAGGGGGCTAAGCTGCCTATACACGCACACATACACATAACTGAAAGGGTGTGATCAACTGCTGTGTGGCGTAGCGGTTAGCGCAGAGAGTTTTCTGATCGGAGGACAAGGTTTAATCAAGCCTAGCCAGTTGTTCGCTCTCGCTAACAGTGTGCTGCTGTGGGAGAATGGTAAAACACAGAGGAGATTTGTTCAAAGCAGTGGTCTGGGTGGGTTTGTTTTTTATGGGGGGGGGGGGGGGGGGGGGGGGGGGGTACTGTCTGTCACCTTGTGGGGGACAGGATAGCCTGGTGGTTAGAGTGATCTGCTGACCTGGGTTCGAATCTCAATCAAGAGGATTTTTCCTCTGGAGTTAACATCAGTGCTGACTCCACTCTCCCCAAAATTCCTTCAGATGAGACTGTAAACCGAGGCCCCGTGTGCGAAGGCTTGCAGAACATCTCGCGCACACGTTAAAACCCATTCCGCTTTTCGGAAGAGTTAGGCCATTGTGTGCTGGTGGGAACGGATGACAAAATTGACAAAACTGCATACACCAAGGACTGGATGGGGAAAAAAAGCACATGAGTGCTTATTCCATCATCCTTGAAATAATAAAAAAAATACATAAAAATTTACAGGCTGTTCTTCTTCTTTGAATGCTCAGACAGTAACTGTTGTGGTCCGTCACATGAGCAGGCCCTGTGCATCCGTCTTCGGCATGCGAGAAAATTGTCATTTTCCAGTCTTTCTGGGATGAATATAGGCAGGAGAATGGACCAAGAAGGCAGAAGATAAACAAGGTGACTGGAAGAAAAGGAACAAGGCAAAAACAAGAAGAGGGATAGAAAAGAGGGAATTCCTAGCACAGAGTTTGGGGATGCTATTTAAACTGACAGGCCCCCAGCATTCCCTTTCGGGGTGGGGGTGGGGTGAGGGGGGGAGGAGGGGGGGAGGGTAGTGGGAGGCCTATTATCAATATTTCTTTATAAACAGCTAATTCATGAGAAAAAAATCTTTCTTCAATTTCAAATCTTTTATTATGAGGATAATGAATAAGCACTTATGTGCTTTTTTTTTTCTTTCTTCTTTCCCTTTTTAAAAATTCAGTCCTCTCTGTGTGCATGCAGTTTTGAGATGACAGAACGAGCCTGGGTGTGATAGTGTGTGTATGTGTGTGTGTGTGTGTGTGTGTGTGTATGTGTGTGTGTGTGTGTATGTGTGTGATAGCGTGTGTGTGTGTATGTGTGTGTGAGAGATAGTGTGTGTGTGATAGTGTGTGTGTGCGTGCGTGCGTGCATGTGTGTGTGTGTGTGTATGTGTGTGTGTGTGTGTATGTGTGTGTGTGAGAGATAGTGTGTGTGTGATAGTGTGTGTGCGCATGCGTGCATGTGTGTGTGTGTGTTGGGATTGGGATAAGCAGCATGAGAGAAGCAGAACTGGGGCGTCACAGAAAATGAGCCAGCCAACAGAAAAAAAACTGCTCAACCTTGGACAAGCTGTGTCATCACACACAAGTGTTAATTAAGCCTCTACACATAATATCAACCTGCAGCTTAATAGCTAGTCCACAAATCAATAAATAAGCAAATAAATGAAAAAAATTCTAAGCTACAAAAAAACCAACCATAAAAGCAACAACAAAACCCCAATAATAAAACAACAAAAAATAAATAAAACAAAGCAACAGCAGACAAGCAAAATGGACGAAAAGACTTCAAACTGAATACACCAATGAAAGAAATAAACAAACGCACGAGTAAATAACAAATCTTTAGCAGAATAAACCAACCAAGAAGCAGCAATCAAACCAGACAAAACAACAACAACAAAAAATTATGGATAACACAAATAATACAAGAATGAATAAGACTAAGAATATAAAGCAAAATAAATCAGCCAGGAAGCAACAACCAAACCAAAAAATAAACCCAACACCCCATTCACCAAATTTTTTTCAAAATGTTGAATATTAATTTTAAATATTATAAACACTCATACACACAACCAAACAGAAAGTCAAACAAACTGAATCCTCAGCAAAGCCTACTAGCTAACAGAACCAGGCGCTAAACACTAAAACAACCCTCCCACTTCTAGCTCTCTGAATCAAACTGCACCAACTCAAGCATCTATACAATTCATTTGAACGAATTGAACATAACATTTTCCACAACTGAAAAAAACAACAACCAACAACCAAATACTCCCCCCCCCCACCCCCCAAACAAAATAAATTAGACTTGTCAAATAGAAAAACAATAAATCAAGATTTCCATCAGCATTCTTTCAAGCGCTTACACAAAAAGAAGAATACACTCAAATGAACACCCCCCCAAAAAAACAACAACACACCAACCACCCAACCAAAACCAAACCGCATGTGAACACCACACGACACCACACAGTTACCCACAACGCACCTCTCTTGCTGCCGTCCATGAAGCCGACGCTGGAGGAGCTCTGACTGCAGATGCTGCTGCGAGCGGACGTTGCCATGGACAACAAGGACTCTGCCGACTTGGCGCTGCGCAGCCGATGCTTCCAGTTGTGCACGTCTTCCTCCGTCAGCGCCTTGGCTTGCAGCGACTCCAGGGGCTTCTCGTCTCCTTCCAGGACAGAACGCAAATCGCTGTTTTTCAACCTTTTTTCATTAGTCAGCATTGTGGACAGTCACTGCACACTAAGCTGTAGTCCGGCCCACGAGAGGAGCTGGAAAGGGCGTGCCACTATTTCGCCCAGACCGTGTAAAAAAAGCGAACGAGAGAAGACGAAGAAGTTGACAGTTCCATAAAAACACATGACAATTGTCCAATAATAAGCATGAGCAGGAGGAGAATGCAGAAAGAGAATATAGGAGAGGGGCAGACAGAATGGAAGAAATGAGGGGGAAAAAACCAGAAGCTAAGGATCTTCGTGCAGACAAAAAACCAACAACAACAAAAGTCAGTTTGATAAATCATGGAAACCGAATGAATGCATGATTAAAGGTAGACTTGAGCGAAGCTTCTGGTTATATGAAATGGTTTTATGAAAGATATACTGCTCTGACTGAAGATACACACCACAAACTGACTGGAAAAAAAAAAGGAATAACATTTACGATATCAGTGATAACAATACAGCTACTACTACTACTACAACAGCAATAAAGTGATGAGGGAAAATTCATCTTATACTATATCCAAAAGCATATCTGTTATCAAAGAAGGAAGGTGGTTGGACAGTTAAGCCTTATGTCCATATTGTGGGATATAATTAGCAATAACAAAAACAAGGGAAGATGTACTAAGTGCTACATGATCACAAAACAGCGCTGTGGTGTATCACACCTTATAATGATAAAAATATGAACGATACAAACATTTTGGAAACACAGACACACACACATGTCAAGTCAAAAACACAATAATCATCCCATGAAGGGCAATTACAATTACACACAGACATACAGTCACCACCACACATCGCACCTCACACCACCACACACACTCACTCTCCTCTCTCACACAACACCTCTCACTCTCTCTCTCCACAACACACACACACACTGTCTCTCTCACTACTACACACACCATCTCTCTCTCACACACCACCACCTCACACCACTCTCCATCTCTTCACACCCTCACCACACACACACACACACACACACATCAGTCAGTCTCTCTCTCTCACTCACATCAGTCACTCACTCTCTCTCTCTCACTCACTCACTCACTCACACACACACACCCGTCACTCACACACACACACCACCACACAAGAGAAGTCATCTCACACCACATGCCCCTTTCCTGGTTTCTTGAGCTTGCCGCGCGAGTTTGGAGCATAAATGGACTTCTCACCCGGCTCACTTGGAGATTTGCCTTGTTTGACGGCTTCCCCGACTTCTCCTTCGGCAAATTGATGAGCTACTTGGTACAGTCTGTGTATTTTGTGTGATGTATGCATTGTGTGTGTGCAAGCACTCACATAAGAAGGAGAGAGAGGGAGAGAGGAGAGTGTATGTGTGTGTGCGTGCATGTGTGCATACATATATGCTCAGTTTCAATATCTAGCATACATAAGCTTTTTTCTCCATGAGATAACCAGTTTGTGTTGCATCAACTGACATACTGGTATTGTGATAAGCATACATACGCTCTCTTTCTAAGATTGAAGAATATCCTATCTATGCCTTTCTCAGTTTAATATCAAGTTGAAGCCCCCATACAAAAGCAGATTAAACATTCCTCTGGTTTCAGAGTGGACTCACCAGGACATTGTGTATGGTCAGAAAACAAGTTTAGCATTTCATTTCATTTCATTTATACCACTTTAAGTCATGAGATTTCTCTGCATGAAATTTGGGCTGCTCTCCCCAGGGAGAGCGTGTCGCCACAAGAGCAGCGCCACCTTTATTTTTATTGGTCTGCAACTGTATTTGTTTCCCTATCAGAGTGGTTTTTCTAACAATTTTGCCAGGGACAACTCTCTTGTTGCCGTGGGTCCTTTTACGTACGATGAATAATTTTGTGTAACACACGGGACCTCAAGTTTATCGTCTCATCTGAAAGACTAGCGCCCAGACCACCACTCATGGTCTAATGGATGGGGGAAACGGGATTCGAACCACCGCACACTTCCAACCCGGACTTTTGCATTCTAGACAGGCGCGTTACCTCTAGACCACTGATCCACCTGCAGCAGAGCAGAGACCGTGAGTGATCAACAGCAATATCAACTGAGAACAAATCACTCTGCCATTTAACTGATTTTCCAAAGATGCGAAAGGTTTGTTCTTCCACGATTTGCCACGAGATCAGCACTTTTTTAAACTTAAAAGTGCTGTGTTCTTTTTATTTATTTTCCGACTGTGTTGGACATCACTTGCGAATGAAAGCTTCAATTTCACTAGCCCGATGTGAGAGACGTAGCACAAGAAGTTTCACGCCCCACTTGTGAAAACGGCCACTTTTGCTGTTTGTGAATATACATGTATCTGCGGCAGCTGTACCTCTTCAAAGCCTGTCCTGGCCTGTTAGCCTCATTTTGCCTTTACCCAGCATCTTTCTTTACCTGTGAGTGTGACAGTGAGGTCACTTTTTTCTGTGAAAATCTACACCACAGTGTTTTGAGAAAAGTGCTGTGCACATCATGCGTTGTAAGGGGAGAGACTAGTCTCTGAACGCTAACGTAATGCGAGACGAATGGAGTCGTTGAACAATATTAGACGTTTTCTTTTTTTTTGTTATTGACAAAAATCAGATTTTCATGAATGAAATCATATTTCTGTATTTTCCAGTTGTTGTTTTTTTCTTTTTAGACTACAGAAAAAATATGGAGGATGCACAGGTATGTGAACTTGACACATCTGATCACACAAACACAGAGCTATCTACTTCCTGAAATCACAGATTTTGTTTCTAAACAACAACCCGCCACCCCCCCTTCCCTCTCCAAAAAGAGCCATAAAAACACACACACATACTCATTCACACACAACCACACACTCACTCACACAAACACATACCCCCCCCCCCCCCACACACACAGACACACAAACAAACATATACTCCCCTTACAAACATGAAATCGAAAACACACAGACACATACAAACACACACACATCGCACACATATCACTCATAACAACACACACATACACGCACACATGCACACAACTACATACAAACACACACACAAATCTCCCCCTACACACACACACAAATTCCACCCTACACGCATACACACGCTCTGCTTTTTGGAAGAGTAGGCCATTGTGTACTGGTGGGAACAGATGACAACATTTACAAAACTGCATACACACAGGGACTGGATGAAAAAAGAGCACATGAGTGCTTATTCCATTATCCTCGATATAAAAGAATTTAAAAAATAAAATAAAAATAAGCACACACACACACAACACACTCTTTCTCTCCTAACACACCACATGCACTCACACACACTACACACACTCTTTCTCTCCCTAACACACCACACTCACACTACACACAACGCTTTCTCTCCTAACACACCACACTCACTCACTCACACTACACACACTCTTTCTCTCCTAAACACACCCACTCACACACACACTACACCCACAACACACACTCTTTCTCTCCTAACACACCACACTCACTCACTCACACTACACACTCTTTCTCTCCTAACACACCACACTCACTCACTCACACTACACACACTCTTTCTCTCCTAACACACCACACTCACACACACACTCTTTCTCTCCTAACACACCACACTCAGTCACACACACTACACACTCTTTCTCTCCTAACACACCACACTCACACTACACACCCACAACACACACTCTTTCTCTCCTAACACACCACACACACACACACTACACCCACAACACACTCTTTCTCTCCTAACACACCACACTCACTCACTCACACTACACACCCACACAATAATAATAATAATAATAATGTATGGAATTTATATAGCGCTGAATCTTGTAAAGTAAACAAATCAAAGCGCTTGCATTCAAATCATTCATACGCATGCAACCATCCATAAATATCAACAAATATCAAATTTATATACACAACACACTTAGGTGGGGGGTGGTGGAGGTGAAGGCAGCTATTGACAAGTAGGAACAGACAAACAGGGGAAGATATCAAGTAGAGTATAAGTGCGTTTTGAGGAAAGAATCAAAAGAAGGCTTTCGGCGAAGTGGAAGAGGGAGGTCGTTCCATGTGGAGGGAGGGCCCGGAAACAGAGAACACTCTTTCTCTCCTAACACACCCCACTGACTTGTAGCCGGGCAGGTCGATGACGGTGTGGTAGTTGGGCGGCAGACTGGAAGGGCCGCCCCCCACGTCGATGAAGCGCTGGCTGTGGGCCAGGCTGGTCAGGAACGCCCGCTCCCTCGCCTCCTCCAGCGACAGCAGACGCGTCGGCGTGGAGATCGCCAACGACTTGGGCCGCGGCTTCTTCTGCGATTCTGCAAACGGTCGTCGCACATGAAGCCAGCTACCGCACGGTTTCACAAAACTCCTCAACAAGATTCGACGCTATCCCTACGTTGTGGGAGAGATCCCCTCTTTCCCAAGTGCACTGTGTGCACTTGTATGGCTACCGTAACCCAGTGGTGGGTGATACGGAGGGAAGGGTTAGTAGATGGTTGGTTATTCTATAGCGAGTTACCCGAAGGAAAAAGGTTAGAAAAAAATGTGTGTAAAAATAATAACAAAAACTGAACAACACAGAGCTCAACACCGAAACAAGACACAACATAACACTCTTGAAGGTGTTATAAAAAAATTTTAAAAACCACCTCCCCCTTCAACCTTTTAACTTTCAACTTCCTATGCAAATGTGAATGGTTCATTCAAAAGGCCATGGCCACATTTAAAGGGGGAAAACACGGATGCCACAGCTGAGTGGCTAAGACATTTTGACTTCAAGCCCGTAGGTCCATGAAGTCGTGGGTTCAAATCTTGGTGGTGTCTGGCGAATTAAGGGGGGGGAGGGGGAGGGGGTTTACGATCTCCCAGGCCAACTTAAATGCAGACCTGCCAGTGCCTTAATGCCCTTTGAGTATAATTATACACATGCAGAAGATCAAATATGCATATTAAAGATGCTGTCATGCATGTCAGTGTTTGGTGCATTACGGAAACACGAACATACCCAGCATAACATCCCAAAGTCAAAATGCGGCTACCTTCATGGTGGGCCCAAAAAAGTTGCATACACAAAATCTCACCTTTGGTCAACCTCAGAGCTCTAGCCAAGGAATGGGAAAAACAAATCCGGAATTCATTCACAAAAACAGATTTGCATACAAGACACTATAGAAAACAGTAACAGATTCTCATTCTAAACTTACTGTGGAGGTGTGAAGATGTGGAGAGTTGTAGGAGGGCACTGTGTACCACACTGTCATTCCACACTTACTGTGAAGATGTGGAGAGTTGAAGGAGGGCACTGTGTACCACATTGTCATTCTCAACTTACCGTACAGATGTGGAGTGGTGAAGGAGGGCACTGTGTACCACTGTCATTCTCAACTTACTGTGCAGATGTGGAGTGGTGAAGGAGGGCACTGTGTACCACATTGTCATTCTCAACTTACTGGGCAGATGTGGAGAGTTGTAGGAGGGCATTGTGTACCACACTGTCATTCCACACTTACTGTGCATGTGTGGAGAGTTGTAGGAGGGTAGGAGGGCAATAAGTACCCCACATTCCACACTTACTGTGCATAGGTGGAGAGCTGTAGGAGGGTAGGAAGGCATGAAGTACTACTGTCATTCCACACTTACTGTGCATGTATGGAGAGTTGTAGGAGGGTAGGAGGGCACTGTGTACCACACTGTCATTCCACACTTACTGTGCATATGTGGAGAGTTGAAGGAGGGTAGGAAGGCACTAAGTACCACATTGTCATTCTCAACTTACTGTGCAGATGTGGAGAGTTGAAGGAGGGCATTGTGTACCACACTGTCATTCCACACTTACTGTGCATGTGTGGAGAGTTGTAGGAGGGTAGGAGGGCACTTAAGTACCACACTGTCTTACTAAACTTACTGTGCAGATGTGGAGAGTTGAAGGAGAGCACTGTGTACCACACTGTCATTCTCAACTTACTGTGCAGATGTGGAGAGTTGAAGGAGGGCATTGTGTACCACACTGCCATTCCACACTTACTGTGCAGATGTAGAGAGTTGTAGGAGGGCACTGTGTACCACACTGTCATTCTAAACTTACTGTGCAGATGTGGAGAGTTGTAGGAGGGCATTGTGTACCACACTGTCATTCCACACTTACTGTGCATGTGTGGAGAGTTGTAGGAGGGTAGGAGGGCACTAACTACCACACTGTCATTCCACACTTACTGTGCAGATGTGGAGAGTTGTAGGAGGGTAGGAGGGCATGAAGTACTACTGTCATTCCACACTTACTGTGCATGTGTGGAGAGTTGTAGGAGGGTAGGAGGGCACTAACTACCACACTGTCATTCCACACTTACTGTGCAGATGTGGAGAGTTGTAGGAGGGTAGGAGGGCACTAAGTACCACACTGTCATTCCACACTTACTGTGCAGATGTGGAGAGTTGTAGGAGGGTAGAAAGGGCACTAAGTACCACACTGTCTTCCTAAACTTACTGTGCATGTGTGGAGAGTTGTAGGAGGGTAGGAGGGCACTAAGTACCACACTGTCTTCCTAAACTTACTGTGCATGTGTGGAGAGTTGTAGGAGGGTAGGAAGGCACTAAGTACCACACTGTCATTCCACACTTACTGTGCAGATGTGGAGAGTTGTAGGAGGGTAGGAGGGCACTAACTACCACACTGTCATTCCACACTTACTGTGCAGATGTGGAGAGTTGAAGGAGGGCATTGTGTACCACACTGTCATTCCACACTTACTGTGCATGTGTGGAGAGTTGTAGGAGGGTAGGAGGGCACTAAGTACCACACTGTCTTCCTAAACTTACTGTGCATGTGTGGAGAGTTGTAGGAGGGTAGGAGGGCACTAAGTACCACACTGTCTTCCTAAACTTACTGTGCAGATGTGGAGAGTTGTAGGAGGGTAGAAGGGCACTAAGTACCACACTGTCATTCCACAACTTACTGTGCATGTGTGGAGAGTTGTAGGAGGGCATGCGGTCGTTGAAGATGAGATCACAGTAGCAGATCAGACACTCGGTCACCACCGCCTGTATGCCCACCCCTTGCAGAGCCGCCGCCCCTCCTCCCAGCTCCAGCTCCTTCGACCTACACAGACAGTCAGCAGCACAATTATATCACCACTCTATATCCTCCGTTACCACTTGTGGTCATTTATCCTCACTGTTACAAGGAACGGATGACAAAAATGGACAAAAATGCATACGCAAGGGGACAGCATGTAAAAACGCACAGGAGTGCTTATTCCATTATCCTTGAAATAAAAGAACAATAAAAAAAAAATTTTAATCCCAAAACATTCTGAGAAAGCCTACCACAAGGACTATTCACAAAAAGTTGAAGATGTACAGCATTGGTTACAGTCTTCACATTAATTCTACAGAGACAGACTGAGCAAACAAATTTTTTTTTAAAAACAACGAAGAATTAAATACAAAGAGACAGCGGTGAAGACGGAATATGTAAGGTTTTATGTACAGGTATTAACCAGTTCGCTGCCTATAGGACGTCAGCTGACATCCTAGGCAAAGTACTTCTCCAGTGCCTTCAGGACATCAGCTGATGTCCTCGATTTTTTTTTTTTTGTTGACAACTTCATGTCCCGTGCAAATGGGAAAATATCTTCTCACACGGTCAGAAGAACATAATAGCTATTCTAAAGTAGGAACCAACCTCAGTTATATCGTCTTATCCAGACTTTCCCGGGAGTGCAGTTAGTACTGAGGATGACTGCAGGGGAACATCCCCTCAAATGGGCATCCTGGGGGTGGCTTGAACCTCCACCATCAGACGGTGAGCTCAACACTCTAGCCACTCGGCTATCCTCCTGCCCCTCTCACCCCCACCCTCCCTCCCTTTTTAATGCATGCGCATGGAAATACCTGAGGAGGTTAGGCGCCCAAACGATGGCCAGGTTTTTGGAATGCATGCCTGTCTCAAAGGCGTGGCTGGCCACACGACCCAGGTGTCGCATCAGGTACTCCAGAGTCCTGCAGGCAGACAACAGTGAGAGACACAATGAAGGGACACACAGACAACAGTGAGAGACACAATGAAGGGACACACAGACAACAGTGAGAGACACAATGAAGGGACACACAGACAACAGTGAGAGACACAATGAAGGGACACACAGACAACAGTGAGAGACACAATGAAGGGACACACAGACAACAGTGAGAGACACAATGAAGGGACCACACAGACAACAGTGAGAGACACAATGAAGGGACAAAGGCACACAGACAACAGAATGACAAAGGCACAAGAAGTGAAACAAGCACACAGACAACATGAATGAAAAAGGCACACAACAACAGTGAAAACACAAGACAACAGTGACACAATGAACAAAGGCACACAGACAATACAGTGACACAATGAAGGACAAAGGCACACAGACAACAGTGAATGAACAAAGGCACACAGACAACAGTGAACAAAGGCACACAGACAACAGTAGAAACAAAGGCAACACACAGACAACAGTGAACAAAGGCACACAGACATATGAACAAGGAACAGACAACAGTGAACAAAGGCACACAGACAACAGTGAACAAAGGCACACAGACAACAGTGAACAAAGGCACACAGACAACAGTGAACAAAGGCACACAGACAATAGTGAACAAAGGCACACAGACAACAGTGAACAAAGGCACACAGACAACAGTGAACAAAGGAACACAGACAACAGTGAACAAAGGCACACAGACAACAGTGAACAAAGGCACACAGACAACAGTGAACAAAGGCACACAGACAACAGTGAACAAAGCACACAGACAACAGTGAAAAGGCACAAGAACAACAAGTGCAAAACAGAACAACAGTGAAAAAGAACACAGACAGAATGAAACAAAGCACACTATGACAACCCAACTGGAATGAAAGACACACAACACGATGCACTGATGACAAAGGCACACAGACAACATTGAACAAGAATAGACAACAGTGAACAAAGCACACCAGGAACATGTGAACAAAGGCACAGACAACATGAGACAAAGGACAACATTATGAACCCACAACATAAGTAAAGAAGAGTGACACAGGAGCTGAACAAACACCACAAAAGAACACTGAACAAAGACAACAGACAAAGTGAACAAAGGCACACAGACAACAGTGAACAAAGACAACAGTGAACAAAGAACAGACAGACAAGAATGAACAAAGGACACAGACGATGAATGAACAAAGGCACACAGACAAAACAATGGAAATGAACAAAGAACACACATTGAATGAACAAAGGCACACAGACAACATGAATGAACAAAAGGCACAAAGACAACATTGAATGAACACAACAGACAACATGAAATGAAACAAAGGCACAAAGACAACATTGAATGAACAAAGCACACAGACAACATTGAATGAACAAAGACAACATTGAATGAACAAAGGCACAAAGACAACATCGAATGAACAAAGACAACATTGAATGAACAAAGGCACACAGACAACATTGAGTGAACAAAGACAACATTGAATGAACAAAAGCACACAGACGACACTGAATGAACAAAGGCACACAGACGACATTGAATGAACAAAGGCACACAGACAACATTGAATGAACAAAGGCGCACAGACAACATTGAATGAACAAAGGCACACAGACAACATTGAATGAACAAAGGCGCACAGACAACATTGAATGAACAAAGGCACACAGACAACAATGAATGAACAAAGGCAAACAGGCGACACTGAATGAAAAAAAGACAACATTGAATGAACAAAAGCACAAAGACAACGATGAATGAACCAAGACAATGATGAATGGACAAAGACAACGATGAATGAACAAAGGCACACAGATAACGATGAATGAACAAAGGCACACAGACTGATGAATGAACAAAGGCACACAGGCGACATTGAATGAAAAAAGACAACAATGAATGAACAAAGGCACAAAGACAACGATGAATGAACAACGGCACACAGACAACATTGAATGAACACAGACAACGATGACTGAACACAGACAATGATGACTGAGTTACCTGTAGTGCGGTGGGGGCAGTTGTTGCACCACGTCGTGAATACGAAGCAGTTTGTTGTCCTCATCCCTCACCGCCTCCTGCAGCAAACACACAACACGCCCTGTGTGGTCAGTTCCTGCTATGATTTTGTTTTTCTTTCTTTTTCTTTTTTTTTAGTTCCTGCTATAATTAGCACCAGCTGGGCTGGGATGGACAGCAGCTGAGAGCGGCAGAGAAAGTAGGGGGCAAATGACAGCTATGAGCCAACACCCACAGCGCGCAATCCAACAGTCAAATGACAGCTATGAGCCAACACCCACAGCGCCCAATCCAACAGTCAAATGACAGCTATGAGCCAACACCCACAGCGCGCAATCCAACAGTCAAATGACAGCTATGAGCCAACACCCACAGCGCGCAATCCAACAGTCAAATGACAGCTATGAGCCAACACCCACAGCGCGCAATCCAACAGTCAAATGACAGCTATGAGCCAACACCCACAGCGCGCAATCCAACAGTCAAATGACAGCTATGAGCCAACACCCACAGCGCGCAATCCAACAGTCAAATGACAGCTATGAGCCAACACCCACAGCGCCCAATCCAACAGTCAAATGACAGCTATGAGCCAACACCCACAGCGCGCAATCCAACAGTCAAATGACAGCTATGAGCCAACACCCACAGCGCGCAATCCAACAGTCAAAAAGAGTGCTAAGTTTACCACGCCCCTTCCTTTTACCTAGTCCAAGTGTGGCCAGTTCCCGCTACAATTAGCACCAGCTAGACTAGGATGGGATGGGATGGGATGGGATGGGATGGGATGGACAGCAGCTGAGAGCGGCAGAAAGGAAGGGGCCAATGACAGAGCTCTATGAAGCCAACACTATAAATCAGCAGAAACAAGAAACCACAATGGAACAGCTCAGCCCCAACCCTTCAGGCCTTGAGTACAATGCTCGAACCCTACATTCCTTTCTGTAATCACCCCAAAATCATGAGCTGAAGAAGAAAAATAAAGCCCCCCCCCCCCCCCCCCCCCAACTCAGATCAGAAACTGAACACTTTAACTACCAAGTTTTCTGGTCTCCACTCACAGAAAAAGAGACAAAAACCTACATACAGATCCTCATCAAGCTGCTGCACAGTAGTTCTACAAGCTCAACAAGAAATGAATGGACGAAAACCTACAGAATCCTAAGCTGCTGAAGAATTCTTCCATCACAAGAAAAGAAACACAGAAACCTCACAGATCCCTAAGCTGCTCAAAGACTCACACTCACAAAAACAAAACAGAACACCTCACAGATCAGGAATAACAGCAGCCCTAAACCTCCAAGCTCCCTCAATCACCACTGACGAAAAACAAAACAAAAAAATTCTGACAGAAAAGCTCACAGAAACTATACAGACCTGTATGTGAGGAGATGAACATTTCACAGTAAAAACAACAAACACCACACAACTACTGCACAGAATCATGGCCAGAAAAGCGCTGACCAAGCTGAAAACATTTAGCACTCACAAAAACTAAACTACTACTTCACTACCTAACTTCTTATTCTACTACTACAACAATCATCAAACAAATTAAATACAAAGGCACAAGACTTACCATGTACAACTGTAGTGAGGTGGAACATGAAAAAAAAACAACAACAACAATTGGCAAATAGACTGGAGCAAACTTTTACAGAGCAATAGGTAAGAGTGGTAACATTTTTCACAGTTTACAACACACAAATAGTACAGAAAATTTACAGCAAGACTTGGAGCAAACTTGTTACAGAGCAGATAGGTAAGGAGTGGGAACATTTTGCACAGTTACAACAACAAATTGTACAGAAAGATTTACAGCAAACTTTCCAAAGAGCAGACAGGCGAGGGGTAGGAACACTTTGCACAGTAATTTTTTTTACATATTTAAAAATCTGGCGTAAAGACTCACGGCAAACTTCTTTTTAAAAAGTTGGGCAAAAAGACACTACAAACTTACCACAGACCTGGCAGATGGGGAGACCCCCCCTCCCCACCTCAACAAAAAAGACCCCACTACAACTGTACAAAAAGACTGACAGCAAACTTCTCACAAAGCAGGTAGATGAGGAGTAGGAATATTTTGTACAGTAACCAAAACAAAACAAAAAACCCATAAAAATTGTGGCTAAACTATTTACGACAAACTTGTCACAGAGCAGATAGGTGAGGAGTACGAACATTTTGTACCGTAACAAAAAAACAAACAAAAAAAACCAGCAACAAAAACCACGAAAAATCCCCAGAAAAAATCAGGCAAAAATACTTACAGCGAACTTGTCACAGAGCAGATAGGTGAGGAGTAGGAACATTTTGTACAGTAACCAACACAAAACAACAACAAAAACCCACACACAAAAAAACAACAAGAAAGAAAAAATCTGGCAAAAATACTAACGGCAAACTTGTCGTAGAGCAGATAGGTGAGGAGTAGGAACAGTTTGTACAGTAACAAAACAAACAAAAAAACCACCACAAAACACATTCTGGCAAAGCTACTTACGGCGAACTTGTCATAGAGCTGGTAGGTGAGGAGTAGAAACATTTTGTACAGTAACAAAACAAAAAAAACACCACAAAAAACATTCTGGCAAAAGCTACTTACAGCGAACTTGTCATAGAGCTAGTAGGTGAGGAGTAGGAACAGTTTGTACAGTAACAAAACAAAAAAACCACCACAAAAAACATTCTGGCAAAGCTACTTACAGCAAACTTGTCGTAGAGCTGGTAGGTGAGGAGTAGGAACAGTTTGTACAGTAACAGAACAAACCAAAAAAAACCCACACCACTAAAAACAATCTGGCAAAAGCTACTTACAGCGAACTTGTCGTAGAGCTGGTAGGTGAGGAGGGGGTTGGGCAGCTCCCTGAAGTACATCTTCAGCAGAGAGCTGATGCTGTGGATGTCCTGAAGGTAGGTCGCCTCCATCAGCTCCGGCACCTCGTCCTCGTCAAACGCCACTCTGTTCACAGGCAGGAGTGCAGGCATGTACGTGTGTAAATGCATTGCATGCACGCATGCGCGCACACACACACTTGCATGAGCATACACACCACACACACACAAGCACACACGCTTGCATGAGCATACACACCACAAACACACACAAGCACACATACACACACTTGCATGCGTACACACACACACAAACTTGCATGAGCATACACACCACAAACACACACAAGCACACACGCTTGCATGAGCATACACACCACAAACACACACAAGCACACACGCTTGCATGAGCATACACACCACAAACACACACAAGACACACATACACTTGCATGAACACACACACACAAACTTGCATGAGCATACACACCACAGAGACACACAAGCACACACATACACACACTTGCATGAACACACACACACACAAACTTGCATGAGCATACACACCACAAACACACACAAGCACACATACACACACTTGCATGAACACACACATGCACACACACTTGCATGAGCATACACACCACAAACATACATACACACGCTTGCATGAACACACACACACACACTTGCATGAACATAAACACACACACGCACACACACGGGATGGGATAGCCTGGTTGGTTTGAGCATTGTGCATTGCGCTCATGATCTGCTGACCTGGGTTCGTATCCTGTTCAAGGGGATATTTTCTCCTGTAGTTAACATCA
The DNA here is from genome assembly GCA_028751875.1 of Rapana venosa. NCBI lineage: Eukaryota > Metazoa > Mollusca > Gastropoda > Neogastropoda > Muricidae > Rapana > Rapana venosa. The sequence continues at coordinate 46,727,511 of CM054160.1, forward strand.
GTGCCAACCCCAACGACCCCCCCCACCCCCACCCCCCCACAAAGTCCTTAGGATGAGACTATAAATCGCGGTCTCATGTGCAAACACACAGAGAACATCTTGCTAACATGATAAAACTTGTTCAACTTTTAAGAAGAGTAGGCCATTGTGCACCGTTGGGAATGGATGACAAAACTGCATATACACGGGGACTGAATATAAAAAAACACATGAATGCCTATTCCATTACCCTCAATATAAAAGAACACACACACACACAACCCTCAAACCCACCACCCCCCATTCTGTCTCTCTCTTTCTCTCACACACACACACTCATACACACACACACACCCCACCCCTTTAACCCCCGACACGCACAAATCCTACACCCACACCCACCACCTACCTTAATTTCTGGATGTTTGAGGTGATTCCAGACAAACGGTAGATGCCGTCCACGATTCCGTAGCGTTCTATGACTTCTGCACAGCTCTTCAACACCACCGGCACTGAAAACAGACAGGCATGGTGGGTCCACTGTTACAGGGGGAAACTGGAGCTGAAGTTATAAGTCTTTTGAAGCTTTTGGTTCAAGTAGCCTTCAGTCCCCACACCTCTCTCTCTCTCTCTCTCCCAATAACAATCACACAGACACAGACACACACACTCTCTCTCCCAATAACAATCACACAGACACAGACACACACACACACACTCTCCTCTCTCTCCCGATAACAATCACACAGACACAGACACACACACTCTCTCTCCCAATAACAATACACACAACGCACCCTCTCTCTCTCTCCCAATAACAATCACACAGACACACACACACTCTCTCTCCCAATAACAATCACACAGACACAGACACACACACTCTCTCTCCCAATAACAATCACACAGACACCACACACACACACACTCTCTCTCTCTCCCAATAACAATCACACAGACACAGACACACACACTCTCTCTCCCAATAACAATCACACACACACAACGCACCCTCTCTCTCTCTCTCCCAATAACAATCACACAGACACACACACACTCTCTCTCTCTCCCAATAACAATCACACAGACACACACACACTCTCCTCTCTCTCCCAATAACAATCACACAGACACACACACACTCTCTCTCTCTCCCAATAACAATCACACAGACACACACACACATTCTCTCTCTTTCTCTCTCCCAATAACAATCACACACACACAACGCACACACTCTCTCTCTCAATAACAATCACACAGACACACACACACTCTCTTTCTCTCTCCCAATAACAATCACACACACACAACGCACCCTCTCTCTCTCTCTCCCAATAACAATCACACAGACACACACACACACTCTCTCTCTCTCCCAATAACAATCACACAGACACACACACACTCTCTCTCTCTCTCCAATAACAATCACACAGACACACACGCTCTCTCTCTCTCCCAATAACACATACACACACAAACACATATTCCAAGTCTCTCTCTCTCTCACAGACACATTCCCTCTCTCTCTGTCCTTCGGATGAGACTATAAACCGAGGCCCCGTGTGCAAAAGCATGCAGAACATCTTGTGCACACGTTAAATCCTGTTCCGCTTTTCGAAAGAGTAGGCCATGGTGAACCGGTGGGAACAGATGACAAAATTTACAAAACTGCATACACACGGGGACTGGATGTAAAAAAGTGCACGAGTGCTTATTCCATTATCATCGATTAAAAAATTTTTTTAATAAAAATCTCTCTTTCTCTCCCTCTCTCTTTGTGTCTCTCTGTATCTCTCTCCCTCTCTCTCTCTCCCTCTCTCTCTGTCTCTCTCCCCCTCTCTCTGTCTCTCTCTCCCTCTCTCTCTGTCTGTCTCTCTCTCTCTCTCTGTGTCTTTCTTCATAGATTTTGAGAAGGCTTTTGATTCTTTAAATAGGGGTATTCTTTGGCAGATTCTCATAAAAAATGGAATAACGGGTAAAATGTTTAACTGTATCAAAAGTATGTACAATAGTGTTAAAGTTAAAGTTAGATGTGGTTCAAAACTGACAGATTTAATTAGTTGTACTTATGGTGTAAAACAAGGTGACGTTTGTAGTCCAATTCTATTTTCCTTATTCATCAATGAGATTGCTACTGAGGTTATTAAAAATGGAAGACATGGGGCTTTATTTAATAACCATTATCTTGAACTCTTCATTTTGCTTTTAGCAGATGATATAGTTTTACTAGGTGAAACAGTTATTGGTTTACAAACGCAACTAAATAGTTTACAAAAAGCAGCACATTCTATGGATTTGAGGGTAAACTTAGATAAAAGTAAAATAATTGTATTTAGAAAAGGTGGTCATCTCTCAGCAAGGGAAACATGGAAATACAATGGTGTTGAAATGCCTGTGGTAAATGCATACAAATATTTAGGTATATTATTCTCTACAAGACTTAGCTTCACATTAGCATGTAACGACCTTAGTAGTAAAGCCAAGAATGCTGTCATATGCATCATGAGAAAACTTCGATCCCTGAATAACAGCAGCTTAGAATTGTTTTTAAAACTGTTTGATTCACAGGTTGCACCTATTGCTTTGTATGGGGCAGAACTTTGGGGTCTGGATAATGCAGCTCGTCAGTGTGAACAAGTACATTTGTTTGCATTGAAAAGTGTCTGTGGGTTGAAAGGAGAACCCCAAATGACTTCGTTTATGGTGAAACAAACAGATATCCTATTTATATCAACTCTGTTATACGCTGTATTCGTTATTGGTTAAAATTAGTAGTGATGGAAGATGTTAGATTACCAAAGAAAGCTTATAAAATGCTATATGAGTTGGATGTAAGAGGCAAAAGAAACTGGGTATCAAATATTCGTTGTAGATTATATGAAAATGGTTTTGGGTATGTATGGGAAAATGGAGGTGTTCAAAATGTTAAAGAGTTTTTATACCAGTTTAAAGAAAGATTGATCTTATGCAGATGGCAAGAATGGGACTTCCACGTTAACAACAGTGAGAGGTTTAGCATCTATAGAACTTTTTGCGGTGTTCATGACAGGAAAACATATCTGAAAATGGATCTAGACAAACATTTGAAATTTATTATGACCAGGTTTAGATTTGGCATTTCAGAAATTAGTACACACCAAAATCGCTACAAAACATATTCTGAATTGGATTTGACTTGTCCATTGTGTAAAACTGGAAATGAGGATGAAATACATTTCATGTTGTGTTGCCCTATTCTCAGTAAGCTAAGAGCACGGTATATACCATTGAAATTTTACAAATACCCTTGCCAGTTTCGTCTGTGTTTACTTTTGTCATCTATGAACGAAAATATTGTCCGAAATGTATCGATCTACTTATATAAGGCATTCAAATTACGATCAGTGCTGACTTGGTTAAGTTTGTTAATGTGTGTGCATGTTGAGTGATTTCATTAATATTACCTGTGTACTCTACCCCTTCATTAGGGGCAATGGCCTTTACATGAATAAACATTCCGAATCCGAATCCGAATCTGTGTCTTTCTCTCTCCCTCTCTCTCTGTGTCTCTCACCATCGTGGCCAGAGTTAAGGAGATGTTCCCCCAGGTCACAGCCGAAGACTCTCTCCTTCACGATGCCCGACTGCTTCAGCTGGTTGCGGGGAGGCCTGTTGGTGAAGAACGTCCTCAGCACCGACATCAGTTTGCCGTGCTTACGAATCACTGCAACAACAACAACAACGACACACAGCCTGCATCACTGCTGATCCAAAGACACGATGATCATAACGACAGTAACGACAGAGGTGGTCTAGAGGTAACGCCCCTGTCTAGACAGCAAAAAGTCCTGGGTTTTGAGTGTGTGGTGGTTCAATCCCTGTCCGTGCCCCAACACAAACTTTCCTCCCATCCACTAGACACTGGGGTGGTCTGGGTGCTAGTCTTTTGAATGAGACGATGTGGTGGATCGGTGATCTAGAGGTAACGCACCTGTCTAGAAAGCGATAAGTCCGGGTCAGAAGTGTGCGGTGGTTCGAATACCATTTGGACCCAAAACTTTTCCCCCATCCATTAGTCCATGAGTGGTGGTCTGGGCGCATGTCTTTTGGATGAGGCGATAAACCGAGGTCCCGTGTGTTACACATAACTATTTAGCACACGTAAAAGAACCCACAGCAACAAGAGGCTTGTCCCCTGCAAAATTCTGTAGAAAGAAAGCCACTCTGATAGGAAACCAATCCAACCCAGTCCTGTTGTTTATAGCCCCGCCGACCACAGAGGCCATATCAGGGCTGTCACCTTGTCCAACTCTAAACCTCGGATTAAAACTGCGCAACTATATAAGCAGACAGGACAAGGGAGGAAAAAAATGGGTGGCGCTGCTCTTGTGGCAAAGCGCTCTTCCCCAAGGATAGAGCAGCCAGAATTTCACGCAGGTAAATCTGCTGTGACTTAAATTTCACGCAGGTAAATCTGCCATGAGTTCAATTTCACGCAGGTAAATCTGCCGTGATTTAAAGTGGTATACAGTACAACACAGAGCGCGCATCATCCCCCCCCCCCCCCCCCCCCCCCCCCCACACAAAGACATGATCGCAGTAATAGTAACAATAATGATTTTATGGTGTGGAGAGTGTTTGTTGTGTTCTGATAACCAGAGAAATCAGTTCACAGAGAGAGAGAGAGAGGAGGGAGGGAGAGAGAGAGAGGAGGGAGGGAGGGAGATGGGGGTAGAGAGAGAGAGAGAGAGACCTGGTGATTGTTTTTGCCTTTGCCATGTTTGTCAATCACTCCAAAAACGCATGATGATTTTTTTTGTTTTTTAAAAAACAATACCAGACAACACAGCACAACACAATATGTTGCAAAACAACGCAACAACACAACATAACGCAATACAACTCAACACGACACAACACCAAAAAAACCCATGGCGTTACATAACAGAACGTGATATATTACACAATGCCATAACGCTACATAGATCATATGACGCAACACAATACATTACACCACACGGCACCACACCACACCACACGGCACCACAACCACACCACACGCACCACACCACACGGCACCACACCACACCACACGGCACCACACCACACGGCACACCACCACACGGCACCACACCCACCACACGGCACCACAACCACACCACACGGCACACCACACCACACCACATCACACGGCACCACACCACACGGCACACCACACCACACCACACCACACCACACGGCACCACACCACACGCACACCACACCACACCACACGGCACCACACCACACCACACCACACCACACCACACGGCAACCCACACCACACGGCACCAACACCACACCACAAACGCACCACACCACCACACCACACCACATGCACCACACCACACGGCACACACACCACACCACCACAACCACACCACCACACCACATCCCACCACACCACACGGCACCACACCACACGGCACCACACCACACACACACAACGGCACCACACCACACGGCACCACACCACACGGCACCCACACCACACGGCACCACAACCACACCCACACGGCACCACACACCGCACCGCACCACACCACACACAACACCACACCACACACACCACCCCACCACACACGGCACCACACCACACCAACACACGGCAACCACACCACCACACCACAACCACACGGCACCACCCACACCACCACACCACACGCACACAACACCACACCACCACACACCACACACACGGCACCACACCACACGCACCCACACCACACCACACCACACCACACGACACAGCACACACACCACACACGCACACCCAGGCACCACACCACACGGCACACAATACCACCACGGCACCCACACGGCACCACACCACACGGCACCACAACCACACCACACCACACGGCACCACACCACACGGCACCACACCACACCGGCACCACAACCGCACCACACCACACCACACCACAACGCACCACACCACACCACACGGCAACCACACCCACCCACACAGCACCACACCACACCACACGGCACTACACCACACCACACCGCTCCACACCACACCACCGGCACCACACCACACGACACGACACAGCACCACACCACACCACACCACATGGCACCACACCACACGGCACCACACCACACCACACGGCACCACACCGCACCACACCACACCACACCTCACCGCACCACACCACACCACACGGCACCACACCACACCACACCACACCACACCACACCCCCACTCACTGCTGGCAGTGTCCTCATCCACCTCACAAGGTTTGCGGGTGACGGCAGGGGTGGAGAGCGGGGTGAGCGTGGCCGCGTGGATGGAAGTGCTCAGCGAGCCCGTCACCGGCATCACCGTCGCCATGGACGACGGAACCTTGTCACCGATGATCACCTCCACACAGGCACTAGGGAAAAAGCCCACCTGGGGGAAAAGAGAGAGAGAGACAGAGAGAGAGAAAAAAAAGTTTTTTTTAAATTGTGATATACGCGTGCTCGTACTCACTCACACACACACTCTCTCTCTCTCTCCCCTCTCCTCTCTCTCTCTTCTCCCCCCCTCTTCTCTCTCTCTCTCTCTCCTCTCTCTCTTCCAAACCTTCTTTTAGAAATAAACCTCACTCAGAAAGAAATGGTTAAAAAAATTTTTTTAAATCCAAGTTACATTAAAGATTCTCTCTCTCTCTCTCTCTCTCTCTCTCTCTCTCTCTCTCCTGTCTCTCTCTCTCCCCTGCCTTCTCTCTCTCTCTCTCTCTCTCTCTCTTTCTCTCTCTTTCTCCTTCCTCTCTCTCTCTCTCTCTCTCTCTTTCTCTCTCTTTCTCCTTCCTCCCCTCTCTCCCCTCTCCCCTCTCTCTCTCTCTCTCTCTCTCCCCTCCCCTCTCTCTCTCTCTCTCTCTCTCTCTCTCTTTTTCCCACCCTTGCTGCTTCCTCACCTCAAAGCCTCGCTTGCCTCTCCACCAGATGGTATCCTCTGCCGGAGGCATGTCGATCACGACACGATGTCCCCCACCTGGTGTGTACACACACACACACCACACACAATGCACGTGCACGCACGCACAGACACCACCCCACACGTGCGCACACACACACACCACACACACGCATGCACACACACCCCCACACACACGCATGCATACACACCACACACCACGCACACCACCCACACACACCCACGCACCACACACCACACACCACATACACATAAAACGCACACACAAAAACACCACAATGCACACACCACCACACACCATAACACGCACACACACACACCACATGCCACGCACACACCACGTGCACACACACCCATCGCGCAAACACACAATCTGTTCATTTAAACAAATACGGGGACAAACTTAAGAAAGGGTCATTTTAAGGATTTATCTTGCAAGAGTTGTCTACCCCCTATTTCATATACACCTCTTTCTACAACCTTTTTTTTTTTTTAAACTGCAAAAACAGTTTTTAAAACTCGAGAACAAAATCAAATGCATCCCCTTTCAAAATTTTGCCCCAAAAAAAATTTTGGTGTTTATGTGGAAACGAAATTATTTTCAAAAATCCCCCATAATCACATTTGAGTGCCCAATCATAAAACCCTTTCTACAACTTTTTTCTGAGCATCTCTCAAAGACGCATTTGAAAATTCAAAATCCGCCTTTGACATTGCCAAATATTTTTGCACGCCATTAGAACATTGCTCAATGACCTTTCTGCTTTTTTTTGTTTAAAATTTTCGAGATTTTTAAAATTTTTCTCATGGTTGGTTTTCCCCTCCAACCCCTACAGCTCCATTCCCCCAAAGGCGAGATTTTGCATATGACCACTCCCCCCATTTTAAACCCCTAGACTGCCTTACCCTGGGAAATTTTCCGGGCTAAAAGGCACTCTTAAAACGCCCATAACCCCCAAAATTTCCGGGTGTCAAACCGAAAATAAATAAGCCACTTCCTTGACTACAGTTAAAGGGGAAAGGGAAATCCAAAATTTGGGGATACCTCCTGTTGCTTTGGGAAAAATCTACTGCAAAAACGTGGCAAAAAGAAGCTTTTTAGCCGTATTTTGGTTTTAAACATGACTGCTAGGGGATTTTTTGTTCAAAAAGGCTAAAAACTTTTTGTTTAATGTATCAATAACTTTACACAGCGGAAAAAAAGTGCAAAAAAAACTTTTGATTTACCTGACATGATAAAACGTCGTGATTATTCAGCTGATCGGCATTAAACAAAAAAAGAATGAATTTGGGCCCGGGCTTATTTTTGAAAAGTTATTAATGGGGGTACTCAGAATGAAAGTGGGGGAGAAGACGTGTATTTTTTGTCGATTTTTTACATTTTAAAAATATTTTTGCATTTTAAATATCTGCTAACTAATTTTAGCTTTCCAATAATCAACGATAATATCTTCATTTGGGGAGACTACAGGGTTATTCATGTAGTACTTCGAGTAAGAGGATATGAACATAGCAAGTGACATACAAATTTTTTTTCCCCCCGGGAATAGGGTGCACTTGCACTGGGGGGTTAAAAGGTTTAAATCTTAGTTCCCCTAGAGGAACTACACAAAAAAAACCCCCACCACCCTTAACTCTTAGCCCCATAGACAAAACGACACTCACTTTCCCACCTTAAAACTTAGCCCATAGAAGAACTGACCTTACAACATTATTTTTAGCCTCAAGAGAGAACTGACACTCACTTACCAAAAATTTAAATCTTAGCCCAAGAAGAACTACACACACTTACCACATTAACTCTTTGCCTCATAGAGAGAAAGACACACACTTACCACCCTTAAAAATTTTCCTCATAGAGAGAACGACACTCACTTACCACCATAACTCTTACCCCATAGAGAGAACTGACACCCTTACCACCCTTAACCTTAGCCTCAAGAGAGAACTGACACACACTTACCACCATTTAAATCTTGCCCAAAAAGAACTGACACACACTTACCCACCATTAAATCTTAGCCCATAGAGAGAACTGACACTCACTTACCACCATTAACCTTAGCCTCATAGAGAGAACTGACCTCCCCTTACCCCATTAACTTTACCCATAAGAGAAATGACACACACTACTTCCCCCCATTAAAAATCTTAGCCTCTTGAGAGAACCACACACTTACCACCAAACTCTTAGCCTCATAGAGAGAACTGACACACACTTCCACCATTAACTCTTACCTCATAGAACCCAAAATCACTTACCCACCATTAACTCTTAGCCTCAAGCAGAACTGACACCATTTCCACCATTAACTTTTAGCCTCATAAATCGACACTCCTAAACCCCCATTAAAATCTTAGCCCATTGAGAGAACTGACACTTACCACCTTAACCTTTGCCCATAAAGAAATGACACTTTCCACCATTAAAAACCCTTTGCCTCAAAAGAAAAACTGACACTCACTTCCACCATTAACTCTTGCCTCATTTGGGGAAATGACACCACTTACCCCCCATTAACCTTAGCCCATAGAGAGAACTGACACTCACTTTCCACCATTAACTCTTTGCCTCTAGAACCAACCTCACTTCTCCAGTCCACCCTTCTGAGAAAAACCTCACTCAGAAAGGTGGGGGGGTTTTAAAGTTACATTGTGATGTTCTCTCTCTCTCTCTCTCTCTCTCTCTCTTTCTTCCACCCATCTTAGAAAAACTTCACTCGAAAAGAAAAGGACCACCAAAAAAACACACAAAAATCAAGGCATTGTGATGTTCTCTTTCTCTCCCTCCCTCTCTCTTTTCCATCCTTCTAGGAAAAAAAACTCACACATAGAAAAAAAAAAGAAGATAAAAATAGATTCAAGAAAAGAAAAATTACATTGTGATGTTCTCTCTCTTCTCTCTCCCTCTCTTTTAGGAAAAATCTCACTCAGAAAGAAATGGATAAAAATAAATTTTCAAAAGTTACATTGTGATGTTTCCCTTCTCTCTTTCTCTGCCTTTCTCTCTCTCTCTCTCTGTCTCTCTCTCTCTCTGCCTTTCTCTCTCTCTTCTTTCTTTCTTTCTTTCTCCTCTCTCTCTCTCTCTCTCTTCTCTTCCTTTCTCTCTCTCTCTCTTCGTTCTCTCTCTCTCGGCCTTTCTCTTCTTTCTTTCTTTCTTTCTTTCTCTCTCTCTCTCTCTCTCTGCCTTTCTCTCTCTCTTCTTTCTTTCTTTCTTTCTTTCTTTCTCTCTCCTCTCTCTCTCTCTCTCTCTCTCTGCCTTTCTCTCTCTTCTTTCTTTCTTTCTTTCTTTTTCTTCTCTCTCTCTCTCTCTCTCTCTCTCCCCTCTCTCTCTCTCTCTCTCTCTCTCTCCCTCCCCCTCTCTCTCTCTCTCTCTCTCCCACCCTTGCTGCTTCCTCACCTCAAAGCCTCGCTTGCCTCTCCACCAGATGGTATCCTCTGCAGGAGGCATGTCGATCACTGACACGATGTCCCCCACCTGGTGTGTACACACACACACACACCACACACATGCACGCACGCACAGACACCACACACACACGCGTGCACACACAAGCACGCATGCACACACACACACGCATGCACACACACACCACACACACACACCACACATGCCACGCACACACCACACACACACACGCACGCACACACACACACCACATGCACACACACCACACACACATAACACGCACACACACACACCACATGCACACGCACACACCACGTGCACACACACACACATGCGCGCACACACACACAAATCTGTTCATTTGAACAAAGCATCAGGAGACAAACTTTAAGAAGTTGATCAGTTTTTGAGGACTGATATTGCAAGTTGTCTGACCCATATTTCATATCACACGACTCTTTCTACAACCTTCTTTTTTTTTAAACTGCAAGAACAGTTAACACTCGAAAACAAAATCAAATGCATCCCTTACAAAATTTAGCACAAAAAAATGTTAGGTGTTTATGTGGAGAACAAAATTATTTTCAAAACTCACATAACCATCATTTGAGTGCCCAATCATAAAACCCTTTCTACCAACTTTTTTCTGAGCAGTCTCTCGAAGACGCATTTGAAAATTCAAAGTCAGCCTTTGACATTGCCAAATATTTGTTGCACAGTCCATTAGAACACTTGCTGCAATGACGCTTTTTGCTGCTTTTTATGTTGAAACTTGTAGAGTTTAAATTTTGCTCATGGTTTTTTCCTCTCCATTCCTCACTACAGCTCCTAGGTTCCCCAATGGCGAGATTTTGCATATGACCACTTACCCACCATTAACCACTAGACTGCCTTACCCTGGAAATTTTCCGGGGCTAAACGTGCACCCTATACGCCTATAACCCGGAAAATTTCCGGGGTGTCAAACCGAAGTAAATAAGCCAGCTTCCTTGACTACAGTTAAAGGGAAGGAACTCCAAAATTAGTGGAGATCACTCTCCTGTTGCTTGGCAACATCTAGCTGCAAAAATTGTGGCAAAAATGATCGCTTAATAGCTCGTATTTTGTGTTTTTATGCATGACTGCTTAGGCAGTTCTTATTCAAAATGGCTGACACTTATTGTTGAAGGTATCAATAACTTTACACAGTGGAAAAAAGTGGCAAATAAAACTTTAGATTTACCTGACAGTGATGAAAACGATCGTGTATGATTCAGGAGATCATGCATTAAACAAAAAATGAATGAGATTTGGCCTGGACTTTATGTTGACTTATTGAATGGGGGTTACTCAGAATGAAAGTGGCGATGAAGACAGTGTATTTTTTGTCGATTTTTTACATTTTAAAAATATTTTCGCATTGAAATATCATGCTAACTAATTTGAGCTTGCCTCGAAGTAATCTACGATATATATACTGTCATTGGGCAGACTATCAGGATTATTCATGTAGTACTTTCTGAGTAAGAGGGATATGAACATAGCAGTGGAACATACAAATTTTATTCCCCGGCATATAGGGTGCACTTGCACTGGGCGGTTAAGAGGTTAACTCTTAGTCTCATAGAGAGAACTAACACTCACTCACCACCATTAACTCTTAGCCTCATAGAACCAACACTCACTTACCACCATTAACTCTTAGCCTCATTGAGAGAACTGACACACACTTACCACCATTAACTCTTAGCCTCATAGAGAGAACTGACACTCCCTTACCACCATTAACTCTTAGCCTCATAGAGAGAACTGACACTCACTTACCACCATTAACTCTTAGCCTCATAGAGAGAACTGACACTCACTTACCACCATTAACTCTTAGCCTCATAGAGAGAACTGACACTCACTTACCACCATTAACTCTTAGCCTCATAGAACCAACACTCACTTACCCACCATTAACTCTTAGCCTCATAGAGAGAACTGACACTCACTTACCACCATTAACTCTTAGCCTCATAGAACCAACACTCACTTACCCACCATTAAACTCTTAGCCCATAGAACCAACACTCACTTACCACCATTAACTCTTAGCCTCATAGACAGAACTGACACACACTTACCACCATTAACTCTTAGCCTCATAAAACCAACACTCACTTACCACCATTAACTCTTAGCCTCATAGAACCAACACTCACTTACCACCATTAACTCTTAGCCCCATACAGAGAACCAACACTCACTTACCACCATTAACTCTTAGCCTCATAGACAGAACCAACACTCACCTTACCACCATTAACTCTTAGCCTCATAGACAGAACTGACACACACTTACCACCATTAACTCTTAGCCTCATAGACAGAACTGACACACACTTACCACCATTAACTCTTAGCCTCATAGAGAGAACTGACACACACTCACCACCATTAACTCTTAGCCTCATAGACAGAACTGACACACACTTACCACCATTAACTCTTAGCCTCATAGAGAGAACCGACACTCCCTTACCACCATTAACTCTTAGCCTCATAGACAGAACTGACACTCACTTACCACCATTAACTCTTAGCCTCATAGAACCAACACTCACTCACCACCATTAACTCTTAGCCTCATAGAACCAACACTCACTTACCACCATTAACTCTTAGCCTCATAGAACCAACACTCACTTACCCACCATTAACTCTTAGCCTCATAGAACCAACACTCACTTACCACCATTAACTCTTAGCCTCATAGACAGAACTGACACACACTTACCACCATTAACTCTTAGCCTCATAGAACCAACACTCACTTACCACCATTAACTCTTAGCCTCATAGAACCAACACTCACTTACCACCATTAACTCTTAGCCCCATACAGAGAACCAACACTCACTTACCACCATTAACTCTTAGCCTCATAGACAGAACCAACACTCCCTTACCACCATTAACTCTTAGCCTCATAGACAGAACTGACACACACTTACCACCATTAACTCTTAGCCTCATAGACAGAACTGACACACACTTACCACCATTAACTCTTAGCCTCATAGACAGAACTGACACACACTTACCACCATTAACTCTTAGCCTCATAGACAAGAACTGACACACCCCCTTACCACCATTAACTCTTAGCCTCATAGAGAGAACTGACACACACTCACCACCATTAACTCTTAGCCTCATAGAGAGAACTGACACACACTCCCACCATTAACTCTTAGCCTCATAGAGAGAACTGACACACACTCACCACCATTAACTCTTAGCCCCAAACAGAGAACTGACACACACTCACCACCATTAACTCTTAGCCCCATACAGAGAACTGACACACACTCACCACCATTAACTCTTAGCCCCATACAGAGAACTGACACACACTCACCACCATTAACTCTTAGCCCATACAGAGAACTGACACACACTCACCACCATTAACTCTTAGCCCCATACAGAGAACTGACACACACTTACCACCATTAACTCTTAGCCCCATACAGAGAACTGACACTATCACCTTCCTGTTCACAGAAGGCTCTGACCGAGATGAACTGAAAGGGGCAGGTGTGTTTAACCCTGGGAGCACTGAATTCACGCCAGTTGCTGCTGGCGGAATTAACACTGGCTCTTTGATTTGTTGCTTTACAAGATTCAGCGCTATATAAATTCCATACATTATTATTATTAAACAACCCTTGATATTGATATGTAAAACTGAAGTAAGAAAGCTATAAATCACTGGAAAAGATGAAATACACACAAGCTTTTAAACGAGTGTCGTTTTATAGCAGCATGCAGTGTACGAGTGAACACACATCGTATTGAAGATAATGACAACACACACTCCGACGACAACAACAGACACACACCTGTAAGGAGATCTCATCAGCAGCCTGTGCGGTGTACCGTTTGATGGCGTGGGCGGCAGCGATGGCCGGCGTGTTGATTCCCGAATCGTCCACCGCCAACAGCCGATTGCCTCGATTGTCCATCTGCAATCATCAGGCAATCACCTCCATGCAGAACATTGTCTGCCATTGAAACGATGACATTTTCACACAATCAACACTGAATATGGACGTTGTCTCGCTTCTTCTTCATAGAATGCTGCTAAGATAAGACAGCAACAATTGTGGTCTGTCACATAAGCGAAAGTGCATTGCGCTGCCATTAAGCGCCTCACAAAGTCAGGCCCAGCGCATCCGACTTTGGCATGGGAGAGAACTGTTACAAGTCTTTCTGGAGAATGGACCAATAAGGTACAAAACAGACCAGAAGTAGGTGACAGGAAGAAAAGGAATGAGGCTGTAACCTAGCACAGAATTTCCAGAAGGTGGGGATGCTGTTTATGGTGACAGCCACCTAGCATGCCTTTGGGGAATTTGTCTAGCTTGGATTTCACCGCAGAGATTGTCTATATACACAATCATGAATGTGCGCATTGCAGAGATTGTCCATTACACAATCATGAATATGGCATTGCCTTGCTTGGATTTCACTGCAGAGATTGTCCACATACACAATCATGAATATGGCACTGCCTTGCTTGGATTTCACTGCAGAGATTGTCCACATACACAATCATGAATATGGGCACTGCCTTGCTTGGATTTCACTACAGAGATTGTCCACATACACAATATCATCGCTGATTATATTGGCACTGACATGCTTGCTTGCTTGGATTTCACTGCAGAGATTGTCCACAAACACAATCATGAATATGGGCACTGCCTTGCTTGGATTTCACTGCAAAGATTGTCCATGTACACAATCATGAACATGGGCATTGCCTTGCTTGGATTTCACTGCAAAGATTGTACACATACACAATCATGAATATGGGCATTGCCTTGCTTGGATTTCACTACAGAGATTTCCTCCATTGCCCATTTGCACCACCACCACCACCGTCACTGTCGTCATCATCACCATCACCAATTGTTTTGAATGTCCATCTGGATCACCATCACTATCATCATTGTCATCACCATCCTTGTCACTATCACCATCCTCATCATCATCACTGATTGCCTCAAATGTCCATCTGGATCACCATCACTATCACCATCATCACCATCACTATCATCATCATCATCACATCCTTGTCATCATCACCACCACCATACCATCACATCTCATACTGTTGTCATCCACATCACCATTACATCATGACGCTCATCGTCGTCATCATCCTGTCGCCACTCAAATCCCTCACTTATCGTCATCATTCACCATCCTGTTGCCATCATCATCATCACCATCACGATTGCCTCGAATGTCCATCTGCTGCACCACCACCACCACAACCACCATCATCATCATCATCGTCATCATCACCACCACCATCATCATCGTCATTGTTGTTGTCACTCACCTCTAGCCAGTTGAGGATGGAGCCACAGTTGATCATGGTGCCGGCCAGCTCGGAGAATCTCCTCAGGTAACTCTGCAGCAGCTGCTCCACCTCCTGTTCCAACATCATTACGTAACAACAATAACAACAACAACAACCACCACCACACCGTCCATACACGCGACACCACGCTCCGCCACACAATGAGTTGCAGTGCACCAGAGGTCAGTTTTTAGTCGTTAACATGGTGTCTGTCAATCTGCAGTAAAAAGGCTGTTCAATACAACAAAAACGATTGAAAACCGGACAATTTTAGGAAAAGTTATTACAACAAATTGAAATGACAGACTGCAGGCAGAGACAAAATGAGGAATGGTCAAGTTTTGCATAGCAACAGGTGGTCCAGAACGAGGGCTTGGGTGTTCATACATGTATTTTTAAAGCAAAAAGAAACAGAAGTATGCCTTGCTACTTCAGAACAAGGTAGAACAATGGCTATAGTTTTATGATCAACTGAAATCTCAAAATCAACAGCATGACCCTCACCTGCCTCTAAAATTGCTCCTAGCAGAAAAGTGGGTCAGGTGCACTGCGACTCATTTCGTGGTGCAGTGTCACGAATGTTGTACAACAATCAGGAAGAATTTCAAAAGAATTTCAAATTGGAAAAAAGTTAAAAATAAAAAATTAAATAAAAAAGCCGCAGAAATGTGGTTCTACATAGGACTTCTAAGAGTCAAATGGTCAGACAGAAGAACAAAGGAAAGCATTCTTGATGAACTCTCAGTGCAAAGACAAATGTTGGCTGAAATTCACAAGCGCAGACTGGATATGTTGGTCATGCAAACAGAAACACACAGACAAATCTGATGAAGACAGTTCTCCAAGGTAAGGTTGAGGGCAGAAGGAAAAGAGGCAGACCCCAACATCCTACATTGGCCAACATCACTGAGGTCAGTGGTCTGGGAGGAGGGCTATGTACAGGAGATGGTAGAACTCAGCAGAGACAGAGACAGATGGCGAACCCTGGTGGCAATGTGTGGAGCTCCTACCAATGACAGTGGTGGTGGAGACAGATAAGTTTATAAGAAATAGCAAACATTTTTTATCATCTTTCTTTCTTGTGCTGAGAAAAACTCTCATGTTTGACATCTTTCCAAATAATCACCAATCTTTAACTTTATTTCCTCTGTGTGTGTGTGTGCATGTTGATTTTTGTTGTTGCCATTTTCGGATGGTATTTTGTGTGCGTGTGTGGGTTTGGATTTTTTTTTAACCGTGATTGTTCATATCATTACTCCTCCTGTAATCGTTTCCTTATCCCCATTACACACACACAAAAATCAAATCAAGCCTCCCCTCCCAACTTTTTTTTTAATCAACATAATTAACACAAAAAAACCTTAACAGTGCCTCGCTTGGTTATTTCCCACACACTTTACACACATAAAACGACACACACCCACAACCCCTCACAGGGCCTCCCGCACCTGGCTAAGTAAGTAAGTCTTCAATTTTAACATCTTTCCACTTAAAGTGATACCAGACGATCCTAAAATAGGAGACTGAATATGTGAGATAGAGACAGAGAGAAAGAGAGAGAGAGAGAGAGAGAGAGAGAGAGATCTACTCTTTGTGTGTGAGTGTGCGTGTGTGTGGGCGTCCCTGCATGCGTGCACACTCGTATGTGTAATAAATAGTAATAAGAAAGGAAATAGTATTCTTAACACGAACAAATCAAGAACAGAATTTTTTTTTTTAATTGAAATTCAAAAATAACTACAATAACTACAATAAATGCCCTATAGGACTTAACAATAAACCCTTAGCAATGTCAATTGTTAACTTGACATTGTTCAAAATTCTTCAATGGAACTCTCAGAAAAGGCAGGGAGATGAGGTTTTAACTTTTCACATTCAAGTATGATATGAGTATTTGAAATATATTCACTCACCTGGCTACTTTTGACATCGGTGTTGGCGGTTTGCAGGTCGGGCAGCTGGGAAAACTTGCGGTCGAAGATGCAGCGATGCAACTGCCGATCCAGCGACGCGAAATGGGACAGCGAGCGGCGGACAGTCCAGCTCTTGTCGTTGCAGGAAACCCGCACCAGCACCGCCACCTCCCCTTGCTCCACTTCATTGTGCCGGAAATTCTCGCGGTCATCTTCGCACAGGTTCACCTGCCACAGACGGCGAGGGGCGTTTCCAAGGTTACTGTCCCCGAAGGCGGCATGCGGCTGCCTTCATGGTGGACAAGAATTGTGGCCTGCGTAAAAACCTCACCACTGGCCAACCTCGGAGCTCTTGCCGAGGAGGGCAAAGAAAATGGTTGAAAATGGTTGGTTTGCGTTGTTGTTGTTGTTGTTGTTCCTCGGCTAGAGCTCCGGGGGGAAGGGGTTCACCAATGGTGACATCTCTTGCGTACGCGGCCTTTTCCCCCCTCGCCTTTATGGTCGCTGCATTCCGACATCAATCAATGCCACCTACCAATTTTACCAGGACATTCGGGAGGTACCTCCATGCTCTCTCTCTCTCCCTCTCTCTCCGATTTTCGACTGTCGCAGGATTTTTTTGACATGCCCAAGTCCATAAGCACACAGGTGTGACTGGTTTAGTAAGCACACGGGTGTGACTGGTTTAGTAAGCGCACAGGTGTGTCTGGTTTAGTAAGCACACAGGTGACTGGTTTAGTAAGCACACAGGTGACTGGTTTAGTAAGCACACAGGTGTGTCTGGTTTAGTAAGCACACAGGTGACTGGTTTAGTAAGCACACAGGTCTGACTGGTTTAGTAAGCACACAGGTGTGACTGGTTTAGTAAGCACACAGGTGTGACTGGTTTAGTAAGCACACAGGTCTGACTGGTTTAGTAAGCACACAGGTCTGACTGGTTTAGTAAGCATCAGGTCTGACTGGTTTAGCGTCTCCTCTGAAAGACTTATAATAATAATAATAAAAATAATAATGTATGGAATTTATATAGCGCTGAATCTTGTAAAGCAACAAATCAAAGCACTCAGATTTTTTTTGATTTTTGTTTTATAAAATATCATTCAGTTTGACTTTTCCCATCACATTGGGGAAAAGGGCAAGGCTAGGAACAAAAACCCAGAACCTCACAGTTAACTTGTTAGGCAGGTGACCGTCTAAACCGTCCTGCCACCTTCCTTCTTAATGAATAACCCTCTGGTGTCTTTACAGACTTAGTAAGTGTTCTATGAAAACGTCATGCCACGGGGGAAGAAAACCCACAACACATGCACACCCACTACAAACAAACATTTAAAAACCAAAATCCTTTTTTTTTTCACCAAATGTATGACTACTCAAAAAGTTCAAAAGAAATTCACTACCCCCAAAACAGTTCTTGTTTTCTATGTGTAGTAGTAACTGGTACAGGACGGGGGGAAAATCGAAGTCAGCAAGCAGAGGATCACTGGTCATAACTCAGTCATAGATCATAACATAACAAAGTCACGACTGACTTCAGACTAGTCTCACTTCAAAATTTCTTCATGACTTTAAACCTGCAAAACACGCTTACCATCAATAATATGTCTGAAAATGAATTCTACAAGTTGTAGAGGTTCACCATGTGCTGATGTCCCCACAAAAAGATTTGTGGAAAAAAAACTTTGTTTTGAAAACTCACTGCAGATAAACCACACAGTCAATCCTCTTTAAACAACTTTCAAAATGGCTTCTGAAGACTTTCCTTTTGGAAGACTCAACGCTCACACTGAACACACATTCACACACACACATACACTCTTGCATGTACATAACCCTCACTCACACAGTACTCAACACACACCCCATCACATAAACACACCCTGTCACACTAACATACCCATCACACTAAAACACACACACACACACTCCTACACAACACACACACACTACACCTACCCACACCCACCCACCCACAACACACACACACCCCACACCTACCCACCCACAATACCCACCCACCTACCCACCCACACACACACCTACCCACAACACACACACCTACCACACACACACACCTACCCACCCACAAACACACACAACACACTCACACACACCCCTACCCACACACAAAACCCCACACCCCTACCCACCCACCTACCCACACACCTACCCACAACACACACACCTACCCACAACACACACCTACCCCCCCCCACCCCCGGAGAACCACCCCCTTCCTTACCTGCAGCTGTCCAAAGTCCACAAAGTCGTAGTGAAAGTGAGCACAGTCCTCCAGCTTAGGAAACCGGATCGACTCCTGACTGCTTCTGAAAAACGTACACCACCGCCACCACGTCACCAATAGTATCAAACAATAACGGTCATCATCATCAATAACACGTTTCATCATGTAACAACATCGTAATGAAAATAAGCGAAAGTCCTCCAGACAGTTAATGTGTTTCAAAATACAGCCAATAACAATAACACAACTACACCCGTCAATACACATGATAAAAACAATACAATGCAATAGACCATAACCGTTAATATATTAAAAATACAACCAATAGCAACAACACAATACACCCAATAACAAAAACACAACTACACCCATCAATACACACAATAAAAACAATACAAATACAAACGCAACAGACTATAACAGTTAATACATTCAAAATACAGTAAATAACAACAACACAACTTACTAAGCCATCAATACACACAATAAAAACAGTACAACAGACCATAACAGTTAATACATTCAAAATATAGCCAATAACAACAACACAACTAAACCCATCAATACACACAAACTAAAAACAGTACAACACAACTGGCCGCAATAATCAATACATACTCAAAATACCGCCCATAACGACAGCCAACACAACACAACATAACCAAAACCCTCAACACACAAATAAAAAAACAAACACAACAATCCAACACACTCCAATAATAACTATCTAAATATTCCCGAAGTTGGAATGTGGCTACCTTCACGGCGGGTCAAAACCACCTGCATACACAAAATCTCACCATTGCTGAACCTCGGAACTCTAGCTGGGAAAGAGGGATCTAAATAAAAGTTGATTAAATGAAACACTGTTGATATTTTCTCTCTATAAAAAAACAACAACCAAACCCAAAAATCAATATCATCCAAATACAGCCAATAATAACCGAGCCAAGGCAGCAATCGATACAGGCTCCGGCTCAGCCCCCAGACTCATTAAGAAACGGAGCGAGGAGCAACAACAACACCGGAGCAAAACAGACTGACCTTTGGCTAACAGGCGTTCTCCACGACATCAACGCGACAATCATCGCCATCAAACTCCTCTTCTTCTTCTCCTCACACGTCACAAACAGCACTGACCTATTCCATCTCTCTCTCTCTCTCTGTCTCTCTCTCTATCTCTCTCTCTGTCTCTCTCTCTATCTCTCTCTCAGCTAGTGTCCACCCTTTTCTAATCTAATCAAACCGTCATCATCATCCTCCTCGTCAATTTTTACCTGTCGTCATCTTGGCCTTTGGAGGGAGGGGGCGGGGAAAGGAGGGAGTGGGGGGAGAGAGGGGGAAAAAAAAGTGTTGTTCATTTTTAGCGCAAACAAAGTGCCCGAGGTCTACTTAGAAAATGTTGACATGATTTGAAATGTTATAACTGAGGACTGTGTCTTCTTTACGCAATATCTTTTCGTTTTCTGCGAAAAGCAAAAACCAAGTCTTTTGAAGATGGAGTATAGCTGCCTATAAATATCTTCTCTCTCTCAACTCCTTATTGGAGTAATGCTTAGACATCATCCTTAAAGTCAGAACGTTTTTGAAGATGGAGTATGGCTGCCTATAGTGTATACCTTATTGGAGTCCTGCTTAGACATGATCCTTAAGAGTTAAAACACGGCTACCATAGCCTTTTCCCTACAGGTAACCTGTTATAGGGTAACCAACAATCTACTAACCCTTCCCCACATATCACTGACTACTGGGTTACAGTGGCATACAAATGCGCACAGCGCACGTGTGCTGGGAAAGAGTAGTTCTCTCCCTTAACGTAGGGATAATGATGTTAAAGGGGGGCAAAAAACGGTGGCATACGCCAAAAAAATCTCAACTCTTAGTCTCATGAACCACAGGAAAACGCAGTACCATCACGCCCTACTTTTATTACCTTTGACACAGGATACAAACATGTAAAAGAAAACTAATACACACCATACGTAACAATCCTCTGCCAACATTTCATGCAGATCTGTTGCATAGTATGAGAGATATTGCATTTTAAACATACCTCCCCACTTCAGCTCATTTTGGCCAAATCCTTCCATGAACAGGAAGCTGATTGTGTCAGTTCTCTGTATGAGACTAAGAGTTAACAGGGACCTCGAAAGCTGTGGCTGAAGATGGA
>CM054160.1:46754573-46769573 GCA_028751875.1 Rapana venosa
TTGAGTCAATGTTTTTGTTGTTTGTTTTTGCTTCTGTCATTGTTTGTTGGCTTGATTTGCCTAAAGATATATACATGTGTAGTTGTTAATGTTGTTGTTTCAGTACAGTTTCAGTCTTCTGAAGCTGTTCAGTACCATGAAGGGAATTATTAAGGCTTTGGCAGGTCTGCACTTGAGGTTGACCTGGGAGAGGGTCAAAGTCCCCAACCTTATTTCACCAGATGCTGCCAAGATTCGAACCCACAACTTCATGAAGTTCGTGGACCCACGGGATTGAAGTCAAACGATCTTAACCACTCGGCTGCAGTGTACTCCATCACAATGACATGTGAAGAAGAAGACTATGCAGGGGCTGATGATGATGCCTGCCTGCCTGCCTGCCTGCCTGCCTGCCTGCCTGCCTGCCTGCCTGACCTGAGGGGCATGCATCTTCTATAGCCAACTGAAAGTCAAATCCTCTATAGTATAGATAGACTGATACATCAGGGCTTCACTATAAATAATCATTGTGTTCATAAACAGTGTCATCTATCTTGTTTAAAGCTAAACTCTCAGTCTCTCTCAATTTATGACTTGTCAATCAATCAATCAATCTCTCTCTCTCTCGAGCTGCCCCCCCCCCCCCTCTCTCTCTCTCTTCCCCCCTACCCCTCCTCTCTCTCTCTCTCTCTCTCTGTGCTACAGTCATGCTGGGGCTTCACTACACTATGTTAATAAAAATTCATCAATCTTGTCAAAATGTGAAACATTCTCTCATATGTATCACTCTTGTCAAATACTAAGCTCTTACGCTCAACCCCCCCCCCCCCCCCCCCCCAAATCCCCTTTCTGTTGAGATGAACGAATGGTATGAATCATTTATAAAATTTCATGAATCCTTTCACTTTGTCTTAGAGTAATCTCCTGCTCTCCTCTCTCTCTCTCTCTCTCTCTCTCTCTCTCTCTCCTCTCTCTCTCTCTCTCTCTCCTCTCTCTCTCTCTCCTCTCTCTCTCTCTCTCTCTCTGTATCTCTCTATCTGTATCTGTCTGTCTATCTGTCTGTCTGTTTGTCTGTCTCTCCCTCTGTATCTCTCTCTCTCTCTCTCTCTCTGTATCTCTCTATCTGTCTATCTGTATCTCTCTGTCTGTCTCTCCCTCAGTATCTCTCTCTCTCTCTCCCTCTCTTCAAAGTCAGATAATCCCTAATAAAACACTATGACTCACATCTCTGGTGACTATGCAAGACAAGACTTAAATACACACACACAACAGCAATAGGAATAAGATACCACTCCGCTCCCTACCCCCCCCCCATACACACACACACACACAAAGAAACAGAAAAAGTAACCAAAAACCCTACCACAAATCTTCTTCTAACACTACTCTGAATCAATGGTTTTGGTTTTTATATCTTTGTTGTTGTTGTCTCTTTTTTTCTTATTTTGGAGGGGGGGGTGGTGGTGGTTGGTTGGTTGGTTGGTTGGTTGGTTGGTTGGTTGGTTGGGTTGGTTTGGTTGGTTGTGTATGCGTGCATGCGCACGAGCGAGCGTGTGTGTGCGCACACGCACTCACATACACAAACGTGGTAGCAGTAATTTTGTTTATGTATTTCAAATACCATCACACAGCACCAGTCAGATACTGATATCATAATAATGCATATACTGCTACTCCTGCAATTTTTTTTTTTTTTTTTTTTTGAGGGGGGGAGGATGGAGGGTGATGGTGGTGGTGTTGTTTATTTGATCAGGTTCACAAAACTAAGTGGAAAAAATGGAAAGAAACAACTATTTTGAAGAGAGTTTGTTTTAGGTAATTAAATACACACACGGAAATCAGATGTACTAGGCCTGACTTGATATTTTCTACCGCTCTGAACACACACACACGTGCACAAGCATGCACGCACATGTGAATGCGCACTCACACACACACATGTGAACACACCCACACGCACACATGCATGCGCACACACACACATACATGTATGCACACACACACACGCATACACACACACAATGTACACACACACACAACAACGACAACAACAGCTTTTCTACCTAAATCTCATGAAAAATCTATCCACACATCATTGTGACCACACACACACACACATGCACGCACACACACGCACGCGTGCACACACACACACACACACACACGCATGCATGCACACACGCACACCCACACCAAGCCATCTACCAAAAACTGACCCAAACAAATATATACACACAAGTTCCTGCGGGAGATGGATTACAATCATGATCATGGACCACACAACTCCCCCCTGGGGATGCCGGGGACCTGTCCACTGAAATAACATCCCCACCTTCTGGAAACTTTGTGCTAGGAATCCCCTTTTCTATCCCTCTCTTTCTTTCTGCCTTATTGTCTTCCTTTTCTTTCTGTCACCCCCTATTTTCTGCCTTCTTGGTCCATTCTCCTGCACTGTTTTTCCAGAATGCCTTAAAACAGAACAATTCTCTCCCACGCCAAAGTCGGATGTGCTGGGCCTAACTTGTCAGGGGCTCAACGGGCGATGCAACACATTTTCACTCATACAGCGATAGTTGCTGTCTGAGCGCTCCACGAAGAAGAAGAAGAAGAAGACACAACTGAGCAGGTGATCTGCAATCCAAGGGATACCCAATCTGGTGGCTATCACTATCACATTACCAGAAAGGGGACAGCCTGGTGGTTAGAGCATTGCGCTCATGATCTGCTGACCCGGGTTCGAATCCCAATCAAGAGGATTTTTCCTCTGGAGTCACATCAGTACCGACTCCACTTCCCCCCAAAATCCTTCGGATGAGACTATAAACAGAGATCCTGTGTGCAAACGCACGCAGAACATCTTGAGCACACGTTAAAACCTGTTCTGCTTTTTGGAATAGTAGGCCATTGTGTGCCGGTGAGAATGAATGACAACATTTACAAAACTGCATACACACAGGGACTGGATGTAAAAAAACAACAGCACATACTTGACACCCTACAGGAGGAAGCAAAGAAGAGTGGGAAGCCATAAAGAGAACAAAAACAAAACAATGCTCTTTGTCTTCTTCACTGTGTCGAGGCATTACAAAATACCCAGTCATCCTCTTGCTCACTACACCCTCAAAGCAGCCTCCATACTTAAAAGAGATTTGGGGCTGCTTTAAGCTGATGTGAACAGTTCACATAACTTTTTTTTCTGAGTTTTACTTTTGTATTCTTGAAAAAAAAAAAACCAACCCAACAAACCAACAACAAAACCGAAACATAAGAACAGCAACAACAACCAAACAAAACAAAAAAAAACCAAAACAAACACCAAACCCTTACAACTACAAAACCCAAAACCACCAAAGACTGTTTAACAAGCCAATGTACAAATTCTTCTGCTTACCTACAACCCGTCAGAACAGTCTCCTCCATGCATTTGAAGATAGATCTATACCAGGGTGAACAACACACACACACACACTGTGTTGTAGTACCCACACACAATACACACACTCCCACCCCCTCCTTCCATGCCGCACAAACTAACCCCAGGATGACAAACACAGTATCTGGTTACCTGCAGGTATTTGCAGAAATACAGTGAGCAATTCCCAGGCCTTTTTCTCTCTTCTTCTTGCTTTTCTTTTTATCTTTTCTTTAAATCCTTTAAAACACAATGCACAGAAAACCTCTCTGGGTTTTTGTTTGTGGGTTTGTTTGTTGGCTGTTGGGGTTTTTTCAACTGCACAGTGCGGAAAATATACCCATCCACTCTCACACCGAATATTTTCCGAGATGTTTTAACACCATGTTGTTGGCACATATAGAAGAAGAAAAGAAAAACTCCTCTGTTTGTGCCTTTACAAATACAAAACCTGTCCACCCACCACACACAAGTGCCACAAACTAAAGATTTAGTTGTGGTTTGAACTAATGGGCATGCGAAAGGAGCGCTCCCAACAATTCACCTACACTTACAATATCCACTTTCTTACTTCAACTAAAGCCTCTAACACTCTTTATAATTGGGGGTGGGAATACTTTCACATATAATACATCCAAAACTAGTTGAATGATTACTCCCCATTTTGATCAATTTAATCATCGTAACTCTCTATATAACGTAAATGACAACAACAACAACAAAACTTAAAACCACAATTCACAACTCTTACCTACGCCTCAGCGACTAAACAAGATCTGTGAGGAAGCAGCCTGAAGACAATGCACCGACACAACTGTAAGCCTACATCACTCAGCAGTAAGTGTGTACACACGTGTACATCCTACGCAGTTCCATCATCCTCTCTCCTCTAAGTTCCTTCCAGTAAAAGCCAAGCCTGCCTCCCATCCCAAAGTTATTATAAACACACACACACACAACACACACATACACACACACACACACCCTCACAGAGTGTCTAAATCAAAACCAAAAAAATCCTTCACATTTTTACTCACAGCCCTCACAAAAGCCTCCAAAAGTCAGTTCAACAGATCTGTGGAGGGTAGTTTTAACACAATGCGCACAATACTGACGGCTCTCTAACTCTTTCCTCTCTGCAGCGGCACAACACACACACACACACACACACGCAAGCACACACGCACACACACACACCCTGTCTGGCAAATATATGCCAGGTGTTTTGCCAACTCTCCTTTTTTTCTGCCACTCTGCTTCTTCCTTCTAATTACACCATCCATCCATCCACCCACTCTCTCTGTTACTCTTCCTAGCTTCGTTACCAGCAACACCCCCACCCCCCCCCTTCTTTCTCTCTCTCTCTCTCTCTCTCTCTCTCTCTCTCTCTCTCTCTCTCTCTCTCTCTCCAAGGGAGAAAAAAAAAAGGAAGTATTTTTAAAAGCGAAAACGACAGAAGGCAAAGCCATCACTGTGTGAGTGTGTGTGGGGTGTGTGTGTTGTGTGTGTGTGTGTGTGTGTGTGTGTGTGTGTGTGTTGTGTGTGTGTGTGTGTGTGTGCTTGGTGTGGTGTGTGTGGTGTGTGTGTATGTGTTGTGGTGTGTTGTGTGTGTGTGTTTTGTGTGTGTATAAGTATGCGTGTGTGTTGTGCATGCACGCATGTGTGTGTTGTGCATGCGCGCATGTGTGTGCGTGCGCACATGTGTGTTGTGAATATGTGCGCATGTGTGTGTGTGGTGTGTGTGGTGTGTGGGTGGGTGTGTGTGTGTGTGTGTGTGTGTGTGTCCATGCTTTTAAAGGTAGCATTCTCTTAGCCTCTTTCCTCAAATCCCTTTTCACTATCATTTAAAATATATTTTTTAAAAAACCTACTATACATCGTGCAGCACGGCAAACAAAAAACGAACCACCACCCCACCTCCCCTCCCTCAAAAAAACAACCCAACCAAACCCACACATATAATAACTCTAGACCAAGCACAACTTCTATTCCAGGGTCTTTTGTGAGATTTTTTTTTTTTTTTTGGGGGGGGGGGGGGGGGTACATCAATTCAATTTGGTTTGCAGTTGCTCCTGACTAAAAGGTCAAAGTGACATACCTATTTTTTATGTTATGGCTGGCGGGTTTTTTCATAGTGATCCAGATACAGTGGGAATCCTGCCAAAGAGCAGGAGTTGAGAGGGTCAGAGTCTGTGATGTAATCACCATTGATTATCGATCTCTTGATCCTTTTGTGTGTGTGTGTGCGGTGTGTGTGTGGTGTGCGTGCGTGTGTGTGTGTGGGTGGGTGTGTGGGTGGGTGGGTGGTGGTGGGGGGGGGGGGTGATAGGGGGGTGTGAGCATGTGTGTGTGTGTGTGAGTGTGTGTGTGGCGTTTCATTTGATTTTTATATTATTTTGTTTTGAATGTGGAAAAGACATGGAAAAAAATCTGGGTTGTTTTTTTGTTGTTGTTTTTTTTTTTTTGGGGGGGGGGGGGTGAAAAAAAGACATAAACATACCCCCCCCCCCCCCTTTATTTTTGTGTGTTCTTTTATAACTTCTTATCTGCATAGGCAGCGATTTTAACCCCCACCAGTACAAAATAAAAAAAATCTAAGCATATAAACCTACCTACCTACCTGTCTTCAAGAAAACTTTTATACAACACACAAAAGCGCAGGCTGCCCGCTATGAGGCAGCCACACTCTGTCTTCCAAAAGACTGAGCACTTTGTATTACAAACACAAAAGCGCAGGCTGCCTGCTCTAAGGCAGCTGCACTCTGCCTTCAAGAAGACTTACACAACCCACAAACGCGCAGGCTGCCTCCTATTGACCTACCTCCTTTCTTCTTACATCATCGGTTCCTTAACTCTTCAACACCCTCCCCCCCCCACCCCTCCAATCTCCTGCTGCTCACATCCTCTCCTCCCCCCCCCCCCCCACCTGGTTAAGTAATAGGTGTGTATGTGTGTGTGTCTACCTGAGCAAGGATGCAGGAGGGCAGGTGAGGGTGTGGAATGTTCCTGCTGTCAAAACTGCTGGAGCTGCCTGTTTACTGCATAAAACCTTTCCCCTGCTCTCTCTCTCCTCTGTGTGTGGTGTGTGTGTGTGTGTGTGTGTGTGTGTGTGTGTGTGTGTGTGTGTGTGTGTGCATATATATGCAATATGACAGACACTATAGTCAAGCGGTTAAGACTGTTCGACTTCAATCCCATGTGTCTATAAAGTCGTGGGTTTGAATCTCAGTAAATTAAGGGTGAGGATTTTCACCGTCTCTCAGGTCAACTTCAAATGCAGACCTGCCAGTGCCTAATTCCCTTTGTGTGTGTGTATATATATATATATATATATATATACACACACACACACACACATGCAGAAAATCAAATGTCCACGTTAAAGATCCCGTAATTCACGTCAGTGGAAAAAAACATTTGCAAAGTTGGAATGCAGCTACCTTCATGGTAAGCGAAAATGGTAGCATACCCAGAATCTCACCATAAGTGAACCTTGGAGATCTAGCGTAGGAACGGGCAAAAAATATGCAATACACTGTTCTATAACTGGATGATACATTGGAAACACATGTATACATACATTCAGCATCAGCGGGCGTACTTAAATACATGTATGCGCACATACACATAGGCACGCAACAACATGCTTGTGCATCCACGCGCACGCACACACACACACACACACACAGATTCAGTTGGTAATTTGCCATACTGAAACTAGTTGTTTTGAACAATGCAATCACAATTTCCTTCCTCCCTCTCTCTCTCTCCTCTCTCTCAATCCAATCTATGTAATGATAACATTTGTCTGTACTTAAAATCACTTTCAAGTCATTCCAAATCATTCTGATGCCTCCACCCCCACCCCCTCTTTCTTCCCCCCCCCCCCTCTCTCTCTGAGTCTCTCTATCCAATCTATGTAATGATAACATGTGTCTGTACTGTAAATCACTTTCACATCATTTCAAACTGTGTGTGTGTGCGCGTGCGCACGCTTGTGTGTGTGCCTCTGTGTGTGTGTGTGTGTGTGTTTTTGTGTACTGCAAGCCTGGTGTTTTGGGTTCGTTACATTTAGTCTGTTCACAATCAGTTGGGTGTGTGATGTGTGTGTGTGTGTGTGTGTGTGTGTGTGTGTGTGTGGTGTGTGTGTGTGTGTGTTCACACGAGGGACCTTGGTTAACAGTCTCATCCAAAAGACTTAAATGGCTTATACAGAACCAACCCCCCACCCCCCTCTTCCTATCATTTTAACATGTAATTAACACGTGTTGTGTCTTTTCTTAAACCAGTTTCTTTTGTATTTATTGGGGTGTGTTTTTTTCTCTTTTGTTCCCTGGCTAGAGCTCTGAGGCTCACCAATGGTGAGATTTGGCATAATTATGTGACCGTTTCTGCTCACCATGAAGGTAGCCACATTCCAACTTCGGGAATGTATTCTGATCTGGTTATGTGCATGTTTCCACAACCCATCATGGCTGACATGAATTAAGGGATCTTTAACTCACTCGGGACGGCCAATTCTATCCCTTGCTTTCCCCCACAGACGGCCCATTTGTAATGGTTAGTAAAAAAAAAATCATAAAAAATACGTAACACATAGTAAGAAAATGAAATTTTCTGAACTTATGTATAACATACTGGGTTAGTACATATATAAAAATTGAAGCTCTCACTTTAGCATAACACCGGTCATGGAGACCTAATCTGATCTCTTCTATTTTGCTTCTGACACATATGCAAATGTGCTGGGCATGTCGGCTACTCTCTACAACCGCGAACAAAGAGTTCGGAACACACGGAATCACCCGACAACGCACTGCATTCGACGTTGGACAGGCTAACGAAGCTATGTTGAGCTGCCCGAGTCATAGTATCATGCGGCCGCCACATGAAAAATCTGCAAAAAGCAAATCCGCTATAGCGGCGAGTCGTCTGAAACCGTGGCTTTACACCGATCCGCTATAGCGGACAGCCGTCCTCTGAGAGTTAACATGCATATTTGATTTTCTGCATGAGTATAAGCACGAAGCGAATTAAGGCACAGGCAGGTCTGCACTTGAACGTCACCTAGGAGATCGTAAAAATCCCCATTCACAAGACGCCGCCGAGATTCGAACCAACGACTTCATGGACCCATGAGATTGAAGTCAAACTGTCTTACACCACTCGGCTATAGATAGCATGCATCAAAACCAGTTTTGATTTTCCAGGACAAAATGAATTGTACTGTGTACACTCACCAAACCACCAGTACTGTAAAGGGAACAGACTACAGCCTTTGGAAGGGGGAGGAGGAGAAAGGAAGAGAGAGAGAGGGTGGGATAAGGACAGACAACCCATGCCGCCCATCTACAGGTAAGCAGGCTTTCTCTCCTCTTTGAAGAAGACATAAACGAAATGAGTTCCATTTCCCTCTCTGCTTCATAGTTTAGGTTAGACTAGAGGGACTTTTTTTTTTGGGGGGGGGGGAAAGGGGGGCTCCCCCCCCCTCCCCCCCTCTCTTTTCTTCTTCTTGTGCTGTTCAGGCCCTGGATGATTGATCCGATGGTCTGTTGCTGATTGTGTGATGTAGTCGTAGCCATGCCTACGTCTCCTTTCTTGGGGCGGAACTGTGAATGGCGGTTACAGTGCTTTCTGTTTCTCTGCTTCTGTTACAATCTCTTCTTCTTCTCTTTCTTCTTCTTTTTCTTTTTTCTTGTTGTTTTTCTTCTACATCATCTTATTCTTTTTCTTCTCCTCTCCTTCTTCTTCCTTCTATTTCTTTCTTTTTTGTTGTTGTTGTTCTTCTTCTTCTTCTTCATCTTCTTCTCCCCCTTCATTTTCGTCTTCCTTCTTTTTCTTGTTCTTTTTCTTCTTCTTTTCCTTTCTTTTTTTTTCTTTCTTTCTTCTACTTCCCATCCTCCTTCTCCTCTTTTTTCTTCTTCTTCTCATCTTCCTCCTTCTCCTCTTTCTTCTTCTTCTCATCCTCCTCCTCTTTCTTCTCATCCTCCTCCTTCTCCTCTTTCTTCTTCTTCTCTTTATATTCTTCTTTTCCTCCTCCTTATCCCCCTTCTCCTCCTCCTCCTTTTCATCTTCCTTCATCTTTTTCCTACTTCTCCTTTTCATTCTTTGCTCCTTCTTCTACCTCCATCCCCCTCTCCCATTCTTCATCTTCTTCCCTTTACATTAGAAAAAAGTCTCTGGGGTACCACACTAATGCGCTATCCATCTAAAATCACTTATGCCTATACATAAATAATATACCCCTCCATCCCCCCAACCCTCTGTCCACACACACACACACACACACACACATTACCTACACACACACACACACACATGTACCTACACACACACACACACACACACACAGAGGGACAGAAAGAGGTCTCTTTTATGACCCTACCTACACGGAGGCCAAAACAAACAACAAATCAGTAATCGGCAAGTAACGGTGTTATTTACACAGTGTGTATGGTGGTACCCAGTGCATGCACATCGTGTGTGTGTGTGTGTGTGTGTGTGTGTGTGTGTGTGTGTGTGTGTGTGTGTGTGTGTGTGTGTCTGTGTGTGTGTATGTATGTATTTATGTATGTGTGTGAAGGGGGCATAGAGAGAAAGAGTGTGTGTAAAGGGGGAACACAGAGAGAGAGAGTAAGTAAGTAGTGAGTGAGTGAGTGAGTGAGTGAGTGAGTGTGTGTGTGTGTGTGTGTGTGTGTGTGTGTGTGTGTGTGTGTGTGTGTGTGTGTGTGGTGTGAGAGAGAGAGTATACATGTGTGTGTGTGTGAGAGAGAGAGAGAGAGAGAGTATACATGTATGTGTATGTGTGTGTGTATGCGTGCCACTCCTATCTCTGCTAAAATTCACTTCTAGAAGTCTACCCCTCGCTGCATTGCAGGCTGCATGTGAAAACTGCCTTCAAACTGTTCTCTCTCTCTCTCTCTCTCTCTCTCTCTCTCTCTCTCTCTCTCTCTCTCTCTCTCTCTCTCTCTCTCTCTCCAAGGCCTTTTGAATAAACCATTCGCATTCGCTTTCTCTTTCTGTGTACACTCCTATATACAATCACTTTCTCCAGGTTTCAAACCCATCCTTCCTTTCTTCCTTCCTGCTTTATCTTGTTGACTTTTACTCTGATGACTGTGACTAAAAGTGTGTGTGTGTGTGTGTGTGTGTGTGTGTGTGTGTGTGTGTGTGTGTGTGTGTGTGTGTGTGTGTGGTGTAGTGTGAGAGAGAGAGATTTAAAAAAAAACAAATTTTATTCTTTTATTTCAAGGATTTCAATATTGAGAGAGACAGAGACACAGAAAAAGAGAGAGAGGGAGAGGGAGGCCAGAGAGACAGAGAGAGATAGAGAGAAAGGGGGCTGGGGGGCAGACAGACAAGACACTGAGACAGACAGGGAGAAAAACGGGGACACACACACAAAGAACAACATACGACTGAAGACAACCACAGACCTGTAGAGATAACAACAGAGCCCTAGACAAAACATACTAACATACAACAACGATGTGCAGAGTGCCACTGCCAGATTGTACAATACACCGACTGACTCTCATGCATGGTATACAAGTTCATGTACACTGTGTACTGACACACGTGTGCTGTAACCCACCCTCGTTGCACTGCAGTCCGATACAATCTATACTATAGATACAATCTATACTATACGTGTATAGGGGAGTATGATGCGCATTGCAAACCCACCGATTTCTTCTAGCACCTGAACAGTGTTAGTGTCATACGAAGACACAACAAACTCACAGCCACACAACAACAATATCACTAAAATGTTTATGAAGTAATCTGTACTGTGTGTTTACATGAATATCAACATGTATGCTTTTACACAGAAAACTACAATGTCAGCAAAATCCTCTCTCTCTCTCTCTCTCTCTCTCTCTTCCTCTCTCTCTCTCCTCTCTCTCTCTCTCTCTCTGTCCTTTCTTTCTATCTCCTGTCTGTCAATCAGTCTGTCTGTCTGTCTGTCTCTCCCATGCTTGTCACATGCTAATCAACAGCATGCAAGCTTTTAGTTTTATTTCAAACGGAGATCGAAAATATCACAATAAAATGTTTACAGTAAAATGCATTCCCAACAAAAATGCACAACTAATTAATATAAAAGAAATAATATTACTGAAAGTACAACACCGCATCGCTTCACAAACATGCCAATTAAAACACTCTGATAAGCTGATCAATGCATGTCTGTCTCACTTTCTGTCTCTGAATCACTCTCTCTCTCTCTCTCTCTCTCTCTCTCTCTCTCCTCTCTCTCTCTCTCTCTCTCTCTCTCTCTCTCTCTCTTATTTATTCTTAAAGCAATTGAAATTAAAATTAAATTGAAATTAAAGCAAGAGAAACGGGAAGATATCCTTTAAACATCAGAACATCTGTTAAGTGTATTAAGTACTGGCTAAAACTACTGAAACTTCCAGGGTCACGTTTATGTAGGCAGTCTTATGACATGATGGTTATACAAATGGAGCTGGGTAAGAAGAATTGGGCATATCAAGTTAAAAAGTTTTTATCAGAACATGGTTTTGGAATCGTGTGGTTGTCTCAGGAAGTAGGTAGCGAGCATGGGTTTATTTCTGAATTGAAAGACAGACTCATTTGTTCATTTAAACAAAATTGGGACTCGGACATGGAAAGTAAAGATAAATACTGCTGGGTTTTTTCGTTTAAGTGTGCTTTTCAAGCTGAAAATTATCTTCGAATAGTCACTGACAAATGGCATCGACTAATTTATGCAAGATTTCGACTAAGAACACTCGGCTTCAATGCAAACAAAAGATGGTTTCAACCTGAGACGTCCACACAGTTCCCATGCCCTATGTGTGGTCATATTCTTGATGATGAAGTGCATTTCCTGTTTCATTGTCAATCATATGTTTCCATACGTGAAAACTGTGGTGTTCTCAATCTAGAAGCTTTCCGAAGGCAAGATATTTTTTCTATCTTATCGTCCTTTGATGATATTGTGATCAAATCGGTTGCAAAGTTTATTGCTGAAGCACTGAAATTAAGACAATTACAGCTAAGTTCCAATTAGCTTAACATTTGTGACTAAACTAAAGTAACATTTATATTATGTAAACTCCAGCATTTTGTGAAACACATAAAGAAACATTTATAATTACGCTGTAGTCTCCAGCAAGAATATTTTTTGAAAATTTTACATACAATGTCAATGGATGGTCTAATATAGCATTCTAGAATGTTCTTTTCATTATTTTAGTTATTGCTTATTGGTTCCTATTGTTCATCCTTGTTATTACTTTGTGTTCATTTTGAAACTGAGTTTATGTCAGAGCTTAAAGTCGTATCCGTTCATAAGAGCTCATTTTTGGTTTTTTGGTTTTCATTACGTTAAATGCATCATGTGATTTTTCTTGTATTTATTTGTATTTACAAAAGAAAGTCGTGTATAACCCCCCTTGTCAATAGGCCACTTTGGGCAATGACAATAAATTGGTCAAAGCGTCAAAGCGTCTCTCTCTCTCACACACACACACACACACACTGATATTCCGTCTTTCAACATCTGAAATATTTCTACCTCAAAAAAAAGATAGAAAATAAAAAGTAATGCCACCAAGCACAAAAAATACCCTTCCACCCCTAAAATTCTTTACAAGTCAAAGTACAAGTCAAAATTGCAAACACATGCAGATCAATCATAACAAGACATACATAAAACATCAATCAAATCATGGTAATATGATATCATCATAATACACTTTAAAAGTGACCATGATTATACAGTATGTATTTTTAAAACCCCAAAAGTGTATGAATGTAACACTCCCCCCCCCCCCCCCCCCCCCTCCAAATCCCCTCCCACCTACAAACTGAATAGTAGTCCTTCTAATAAGACCATTAACTGAGACCCCATGTGCAAATGCACACAAAACATTATCTAGTCTTAAAATATAACTGCATGAGTATACATTCAAGGAAAAAACCAACAACAGTAAGAAAAAAACACAAAAATATGGAAAAACTGCAAAATAGCAAAATGACAAAGAAAAAATACAAAGCAAAGAATAATATAATAATCTCTCTCTCTCTCTCTCTCTCTCTCTCTCTCTCTCTCTCTTCTCTCTCTCTCTAACACACACACACACCTACACCCACACACACATGTGCAGTCACACACAATCAACCAATACAAGAATGATTTTACAATAAGTCTGTTAAGTTAGTTTTAAAACAAAGCTCAGAAAATCATGCATTTTCACTTGAACAAAAAAGAAGAAGAAGAAGAAGAAGAGGAGGAGAGAGGAGAAGAAAGGAGAAGGAGGAGAAGAAGAAGAAGAAGAAACTGCAAAGACCATGTGTAACATACATCCATGTTTTTACATGTATCCAGAGTGTGTGTTGTGTGGTGTGTGTGTGTGTGTGTATGTGTGTGTGTGTGTGTGTGTGGAGAGAGAGAGAGGAGAGAGAGAGAGAGAGAGAGAGAGAGAGAGAGAGAGAGAGAGAGAGAGAGAGAGAGAGAGAGAGAGAAAGAATGCGCATGTGTGTGTGTGGTGTGTGTGTGTGCGTGTGCGTGAGTGTGTAAAATGTACATGTTACATTATACAAACACACCACGTGTGCATGAAATAACATGTATACCTGAGCTCACACACGCATTATAAAACAAACAACAACAACAAAACCGCATGCATCATCACATGTAACACGTGCAACAGAACATGCACACAAGCATTGATCACGCAGCATTCTTGGTGCCAACATCGCACACACAATATCATGCCAGGCACATCTATCCCAACACAAAATTGTGAATCCAAAAAAAATCAAACTCAAAACCCGCCACTCAAACCATCACTCACATCACTGAATTGATCTGATCAATCAACGCATCAGTCACATGTCTCCACAAATAATCTAGAGCAGTACCATGCAGTGTTAGTCTCCAATTCAAAATCTACAGTTTATTGACAAAAGACAGGAAACAAAAATTTCTAACATGAAAAATCTCGCTCGATGCAACTATCTATGTCTACAAAACTATTGTCATCATGGCAAGTGATACTGATAGTAATCAACACCAAATCAAATAAAAAATCTTGCAGGCATTTGGAAAATGTTTTCTTTATTAAATCATAAGGTCTCCCGTGGGGATGCCAGGGGCCTGTCAATATAAATAGC
This sequence comes from Rapana venosa, assembly GCA_028751875.1. Lineage (NCBI taxonomy): Eukaryota > Metazoa > Mollusca > Gastropoda > Neogastropoda > Muricidae > Rapana > Rapana venosa. The sequence continues at coordinate 46,769,110 of CM054160.1, forward strand.
ATCCCCAACCTTCTGGAAATTCTGTGCCCTGATTTCCCTCTTGTCTATCCCTCTCTTTGTGTCTGCTGTGTTTCTTTTCTTCCTGTCACCTCCCTCTTGTCGATTTTCTGCCTTCTTGGTCCATTCTGCTGCCTTTTTATCCAGAAAGACTTAAGATAAAAATTCTTTCCCATACAACAAGTCAGATGTGCTGAGCCTGACTTGTGGGAGTGCAACGCATTTTCGCCTTTACGTTTGACAAAGAAATGATGAACGATAAAAGAGACTTATGTCATTATGAACTTTCTTAGAACTATATTTTGGTTTTACCATAGTTTGGTACATTCTTTTTTTTTTTTTTTTTTTTTTTTGGGGGGGGGGGGTGTCATAATAAGAATGCTTCTCATGGTAGAATAGGCAGGCATGCATGCGTCCGTGTGTGTGTGTGCGTGTGTGTGTGAGCGAGTTCTTCATCCAACGCTGAG
>CM054160.1:46774573-46777377 GCA_028751875.1 Rapana venosa
TAACCATCCTTCCACCCTCCTTCTTATCTGAATGTTTTAATAATAAATATCACTGCTGCCTATTATAGGGTCATTAGGACCACTACAGCACTAGTAGTAGTAACCAAAGACCTCAGTATGGGCAGGCCCAGTCAAGTCTTTTCTATACATACAACATGTATACACACACGCCACTGTCACTTCTCTTTCCTCTCTGCTTTTAGTTCAACATAATTGTGTTGCTGTTGTTGGGCGTTTCTCAGCTTAACACCCTGTAGAGGTCACTCAGAATATATGTGTGTGTGTTTAGATAGATAGATAGATAGATAGATAGATAGATAGATAGATAGGTATGTATGTATGTATGTATGTATGTATGCATGTATGTATGTGTATCTATATGAGAATTGGCATGAATGGCTGTTTTCAAGTACTTCAGCACAATGGCAGAAGTGATCAGAGGCCTGCATTCATGACTAGAATCGGTAAGTAGCAGCACAGTCATTGCATGAGCTTCAATCAACCCAACATGCACCACGCACACACAGCACATGGGCATGTGTGTGCACGTGCCGCACACACACACACACAGACATGCCTGCAACGGCCTGCACCCGAAGGCGCCCACACACACACACCCTACACCACATAGACCCCCCCCCCCCCCCCCCCCCCCCCATCTCTGTTCATCCATCTGTCTCTTTCTGTCTTCTGTTTGTATGTTTGTCTCTGACTGACTGCCTCTCCCCACCCCACCCCCCACCCTCTCTCTCTCCCTCCACCCACCATTCTTACTCTTTTGTTTGTTTAGGATGGTGGGGGTGTCAGGGTGGGGGGTTGGGAGAGGTGGTGTTACTTTCATTCTCCCCTTTTGCAGACCTTTACACTAGCACAGTACTTGTTATACAATGTAGGTACTGCAGCACAGCTTCCTGTACATGGATGTACTGTTCCCTTCCTCTCTCACACAACACCATGCATGACAGACATACCTACATACCTACATACCTACATACATATATGACATACATACATTCATACATACAAACATACATACATACATTCATACATACATACATATATGACATACATACATTCATACATACATTCATACATACATACATACATACATACATACATACATACAAACATACATACATTCATACATACATACATACATTCATACATACATACATATATGACATACATACATTCATACATACATTCATTCATACATACATACATACATACATTCATATATTCATACATACATACATACATACATACATACATTCATACATGACATACATACATACATATATACATACATGTATACATACATACATACATACAATGATACACACACACACATACATACAATGATACACACACACCCTACACACACACACACCTACACACAGGGCAGCAGTGCTGCTACTGCTCCATTCATGTCCCAACCACACTACTCTACTATACATCATACCAACCACACTACTCTACTATACATCATACCAACCACACTACTCTACTATACATCATACCAACCACACTACTCTACTCTAACTATACATCATACCAACCACACTACTCTACTATACATCATACCAACCACACTACTCTAACTATACATCATAACCAACCACACTACTCTACTATACATCATACCAACCACACTACTCTACTATACATCATACAACCACACTACTCTACTATACATCATACCAACCACACTACTCTACTCTACTCTACATCATACCAACCACGCACACTGCACGTTTTTTCCTTCCTCAGCTAGAGCTCTGAGGTTCACCTATGGTAGGATTTTCGTGTATGTGACCGTTTTTAACCTGCCATTTTTACCTAAGGTAGCTGCATTCCGACTTTGGGCATACTGCAGAGAGAGAGACAGACAGACAGAGACAGAGAGAGACAAAGACAGAGAGAAAGAGACAGACAGAGACAGAGAGAGACAGAGAGAGAAAAGAGACAGAGGAGACAGACAGACAAAGACAGAGAGAGACAAAGACAGAGAGAGACAGAGACAGAGAGAGAAAGAGACAGAGAGAGACAGAGACAGAGCGAGACAGAGACAGAGACAGAAAGAGAGAGAGAGAAACACACTAGCAGGAAGGTATACATGCAATCGCCCGGGAGCACAAATGTATACATGTCCTATGTGTATGTGAAGACAACAAACTCCAGCAGGAAAAATCATACATGTTCTCCTATGCTCTTGTGCGCATACACAAACACACATGTACATAGGCACAACGCACATACACACACACACACACGGTCTGTCTGCCTTTCTGTCTGTCTCTCTCACTCACTCACTCACTCACACAGGCACACACACACACACACACACAGCTAGAGCTCCACTACTACTAGCATGAGAACCCTGAAGAGACAGTGTAAAGAAAATGGAGGGATGTAGGTAGTGCCCCCCACCCCACCCCACCCCCAGTTATCTGAACACAGGATGTCACAGTGGTATTGGACATGACCTCCTGACCTTTCAAAAACCGTCACCACAATACATGAACCTCACTTAGCTTTCCCTCCCCTCTTCACCCTATATGCTCTGCTTCCCACATCATAACCGCAACATGGTGGTCACCCTCATCTCTCTTCCACCCCATCCCTACAACATTGTCACACTTGCCTTCCTCCTAACCCCCCCCCCCCCCCCCCCTTTCTTCTTTACACACAACACACACACACTCATTGCAACACAGTCTCCTCCATAAATACACCTCTCCTCTCTCTCTCTCTCTCCTCATCTCTCCTTCACTCCATCCAACCACACACCAACACCACCACAC
>CM054160.1:46780377-46787877 GCA_028751875.1 Rapana venosa
CCCTCCTTCCCACACGGTGGGAATGCCGGGAGGGGGGGGGGAGGGGGGTATAAATAGCATCCCCACCACCTTCTGGAAAAATCTGCGCCATGAATTCCCTCTTTTTTTCTTCTTTTTATTTCGCTCTCTCTCTCTCTCTCTCTCTCTCTCTCTCTCTCTCTTCTCTCATATCTCTCTCTACTCTCTCTCTCTCTCTCTCTCTCTCTTCTCTCTCTCTCTCTGTCTGTCTCTCTCTCTCTCTGTCTCTGTCTGTCTGTCTCTCTCTCTCTCTCTCTCTCTCTCTCTCTCTGTCTCTCTTCTCCTCTCTCTCTCTCTCTCTCTCTCTCTCTCTCTCTCTCTCTCTCTCTCTCTCTCTCTCCCTCTGTCTGTCTCTGTGTCTCTGTCCCTCTGTCTCTGACTCTGTGTGTGTGTGTGTGTGTTCCGCTTCATGCATTATTCAGGGCTACAAATCCAAATCACAGGCACAATTTATCCAGGTTCGTGGTCCTTGCGATTAACAGAAGAAACAACTTCATTTGGGAAACATTGATCTAGATGTTGTGTTGCTATAATATATAATGAGAACGGCCATTGAGCAATTATTTTTTATGTGTGTGTGTGTTTTATTTATTTTATTTTATTCTTTTATAGCGAGGATAATGGAATAAGCACTTATGTTCTTTTTACATCCAGTCCCTATATGTATGCAGTTTTGTTAATTCTGTCATCTGTTCCCACTGGCACACAATGGCCTACTCTTACGAAAAGCGGCAAAGGATTTAACGTGTGCGCAAGATTTTCTGAGTGCGTTCGCAAATGGAGCCTCGGTTTATAGTCTCATCCGAAGGTGTGTGTGTGTGCGTGTGTGTGCGTGCGCGCACGTGTGTGCGCGCGCGCGCATGTGTGTGTGCGCGCGCGTGTGTGTATGTGTGTGTGTGCGTGTGTGTGTGTGAGAGAGAGAGTGTGTGTGTGTGTGTGAACCTACTGGAGTCAGCATCAGCACTGACTCTCCCCAGCAGTCCTTCAGCTGAGACCTAAGGCCCAGGCTCCGTGTGCCAATACGCAGAACATAACACACGTTAAAAACCCGTTCCGCTTTTTGGAAGAGTATGCCGTTTCGTGCCGGTAGAAACAGATGACAAATTTGATAAAAAGCAGAAACACACGCACGCATACACGAAACGCATACACGCACACACATACACACACCCCACACACGCACCACATACACACCACACACACGACACGCGCACCGCACACGCATACACACGCAACAAAAACACCACACCACACGTATACACACACGCACACAGACACCACACACAAAACCTACTTTTCCAAAACAAACACAAACACACACACACGCGCGCGTGCGCGCACGCACACACACATACACACACACAGAGGTGGGGGAGGGGGGGGGGACGGGATAGCCTAGTGGTTAGAACATTGCGATCGCTATCTGACGACTCGGGTTCGATTCCCGTTCAAGGGGATACTTTCCTCTGGAGTTAACATCAGTGCAGACTCCTCTCTCCCCAAGAGTCCTTCGGATGAGACTATAAACCGAGGCTCCATGTGCGAACGCGCGCAGAACATCTTGCGCACACGTTACATCCTGTCCCGCTTTTCGTAAGAGTAGGTCATTTTGTGCCGGTGGGAACAGATGACAGAATTTACAAAACCGCATACACACGGGGACTGGATGTAAAAAAGCACGTAAGTGCTTATTCCATTATCCTCAATGTAAAAGAATACAAAATATAAAAGATTAAATAATTTTTAAAATACACACACACATCACACACACGCACGACAGTCCACACACAAACAAACACAAAACACACACAAAACAACACAAAAACAAACCAAAAAACACACACACAAAACAACAAACACAACACAAACAAACACACAACACACAAACAAACACCACACAAACACAAACAAAAACAAACACACGCACACACACAAGCCCGCACGCCACACGAACACACACCACACACACACACACACACAATGATGAAATAATGTAGTGTCTTAGTATAATCATTACTAATTAGTTCTTAGATAGATGGCTTGATGAAAAAGCAATGCATTGCTTATTCATGTCCCATCGGAAAAAATTTTTGACTTGACTTCACACACACACACACACACACACACACACAAAACTCAAACTCACGTGTCTCCTTCGCTGTCTGTCCGCCATGTTCCATCCTGGTCGCACACCCCATTCACCACTTCCTCAGTCACCATGCCCGTCTCCGTCCACCATGAGGGTGATCTCCCTTTCTGTGCCACCCCAAGGTCACTACCCCCCATACGCGGAATTCTGCCCACAAACACGGGTACTGGGTACGCCGGGTGGGGCGAGCCTATCTGATCAAGGCTGTTGGGGTTAGGGTGGGGCGGAATCGTCTGCGTCACTGATGTTGATGATGATGATGGATGTTCTGAAAGGTGTGGGGTTGTTGTTGTTGTTGCTGTTGCTGCTGCTGCTGCTGCTGCTGCTGCTGCTGCTGCTGTTGTTGTCGTTGCACAGGGCCAGGACGAACGCTGAAGGTTTGAACTCCAGTCGGCGAGGAAGGTGTAAAGGGTTGGTGCGTTTGTGGTCTGCGTTCGGCAGAGGACGGAAAATAAGGCGGGTGTGTGACAAGGGTGAGGTTTTTTGGGTTTAACAGCGGTTTGGGGAGAAGACAGCTCCTGTGATTGGTTTGGCAGGGACGTCCTGGGTTGGTTTGGCAGGGGACATGCTTGGGGTTGGTTTGGCAGGGGACATGCTCCTGTGGGTTGGTTTGGCAGGGGACACGCTCCTGTGGGTTGGTTTGGCAGGGGACATGCTCCTGTGGGTTGGTTTGGCAGGGGACATGCTCCTGTGGGTTGGTTTGGCAGGGGACATGCTCCTGTGGGTTGGTTTGGGAGAAGACAAACTCCAGGGTCGAGTGCTGTACACACGGTTTCTGCTGCTGGTGGTGTTGGGGGTGGTGGTGGGGGTGGCGGCAGTGTGATCTGGACCTGTAGATGTGGAGGGGGCCGGTGCGCGTTCACCGACAGAGCTGACACCCGCTGAAGGACAGTTGCGACTCCGCGGGCAGGAAAGGGGAGCAACTGTCGTTGGACGATTCCCTCTTCCGCCAGAAAACTGCCTGTCACGACCCCGGTAGCCCTGTCCCCTTCTTCTGCCGAGATGTCCGCCGTTGGCGCTGCTGGGTTTGGGACAGGTGGACGACGGCCAGGTGCGTGCCTGTACTGGACTCGAGGGAGGCCCTACGCACGACACAGCGAGACCCGATGAAGCAGCCTGAGGATTTCTCTTTGCGCTTGTTGCGGAACCGGCGTCAGCGCTGAATCTGAAGCTGGTGACGAAAGAGGGCAAGGAAGTGAGCGAGGAGCAGGAAGGCGGATAACCAGTTCCTCCAGACGTGTCCCCGACACTGGGTAAGCCGCTGCCGGCCCCCAGGCGAGTCCCAGGTCTGGCTGAGGACGCCCTGGAGTGGAGTGCGGGAGCCGGTGAAGGGGGGCAGGAGGGAGGGCAGTCCACGACAGAACCCCAAGCGTTACGACCCTGAACATTGTTGTTGTTGTTGCTATTGTTGTTGTTGCCGTTGTTGTTGTTGTTGTTGTTGTTGTGTGCCCTGCCTGGTGCAGACACAGAGGCAGGAGGGGTCCCAGACCAGCCATCAGCAGGTGTGGAGACTGCAGAAGAACAGGTCCAGCTGCTGGGTGTGGAGACTGCAGAAGAACAGGTCCAGCTGCTGGGTGTGGAGACTGCAGAAGAACAGGTCCTCCTGCTGCTGGGTGTGGAGACTGCAGAAGAACAGGTCCTGCTGCTGAGTGTGGAGACTGCAGAAGAACAGGTCCTGCTGCTGGGTGTGGAGACTGCAGACGAACAGGTCCTCCTGCTGCTGGTGTGGAGACTGCAGAAGAACAGGTCCTCCTCCTGCTGGGTGTGGGGGCGCCAGGTGGGACGAAGCCTGGCTGCAGGCAGCGGGCATCCGCCACACTCCTCAGCTGCGGTGGCCCGCCGCTTCCAGACACAGCGACAAACGGACCAGCGGTCGATCCGCCCCCTGCATGCGGTCCAAATCCTGGTGGTCCGGTCGTCATTTGAGGCGGTCCGTAATAACGGTCACGGGTCGGGGGTGCAGTAACCGCCGACCCGCTGGTGAAGGCTGACGCCATTGCTTCTGTGGCACAGGGCCATGACGCAGGGCCTGGCACGCGGGAGGCAGTGATGCCCGTGCTGGGCGACTCCGGTGCCGGCAATGCTGGTCCTCCTCCTCCTCTCCTGCTCCTGCTCCTCCTCCTCCTCCTCCTGCTCCTGCTGCCGCGGTGAAGCTGAAGTGGTCCAAGGTCACCAGATCCTCTGACGACTTGAGAAACTCCTCCAGGTGGAGGAGCAGGTTGTCTCCGCACTCCGCCATCTCCACGTCCCGACTCAGCAGAGACTCCGACCGCGGGTTCTCCAGGTAGCTCCTGATGCCGAGAACGGACCGCTCCTCGGAAGAACACGCCGGCGCGCCGTCAGGAACAACGTCCCGACAAGCCAGGTCTTCTCCCCTGGATGGGAAGCGACGTGCTGCTACGTTTGAAGAAGAACGTTGGGCTGGGGGGAGGTCCGAGTCCTGCCTGACTTGTTGCTGAGGTCAGTTCTGGCTGTGAGGAGGGAGAAGCTTGATGCGGCCCTTCAGCGCCCTGACCTAAGAGCTGTTCGTCAGGGGTTCGAACGGGCCTGGAACTGGCGGGTGAGCCTTCAGCCTTTTGGCCTTGGAAGAAGCTAGAACTGAGTTCCCTTCTCTCCGCATTCCACACGTTCTGAGTTGGTTCCTGGGAGGTGAAGGGACTGAACGGCAGCTCTTCAACTGCTGGTCACCACCAGAAGCCGTTTGGCCGAGTTCCATCTGCAGGTGTGATGTCTGGCTGAGGGTTTGTGGCAGGTGTGCCTCTGCCAGGTTGTTCAGCGGGTGAACAGTGTTGTTGGTGTTGGTGGAGGTGGTGGTAGTTGTGGTGGAGGGTGGTGGGCTGTGGTATGTCCTGGGGAGATGTAGAGGAGGGGGGCGAGGTTCTTGGTGTGAAGCCTGGTGACGTTTTTTGGGGGCGGTGGTTCCCGCCTCCTCCTCCTCCTCCTGCTGCTGCGGCTGCGGCTCTCCTGGGGAAACAGGGGGAGCTTTTTTAGTCCCCCTTTGCTAAGGTGTTCCTCTCCCAAAAAGGGGTGTTTCAGGGGGTAACATTGTGGGGGTGGTGGAGTAAATTTTTGGTTGTGGGGGTCCCTAAAATGTGGGGGGGGGGCCCCTTACTGTGGTTTTTTGGGGGCCCGGGCCCCCTTTTTGTGTGAGGTCCCCTTTAAATTAAGTGGGGTTGAAGGTAACTCCAAATGGGTTTTTTGGGGGAAAAAAGTCAAAATAGGGCGATGGGTACTCATCAAATATGTTGGGGGGGCCAACTTTTACATATTGGGGCTTGTGGGGAAAATTTAAAATTTTTGGGGGGTTTTAATCCATTTTTGTTGGGAATGTCCCCCTTTACTTTGTGGTGTGGGGGAACCCAAAATTTTTTTGGGGGTTTTAACCCCCCTTTTTCTTTTGGGGTTTTAATAAATTTAAATTTGGTTTAATTCCCATTTTTGTGTTTTAAGTCCCAGTTTACATTGTGGGGGGACCCCCGTTTAAGTGTGGTTTTAAAGCCCACGTTTAATTGGGTGTGTAAGGTCCCATGTAACGGGGTTGGGTGAGCCCTATTTTCCCCCTAAATTTTTATTGTGTTTTGGGTTTTCCCCAAAAAAACAAAAAAAATTGGTCTAGTCAGTGCACGTGCTCCCAGCAATCACTATGTGGTGGAGGGCTCCCATTCAATTTTGTGTTTTTATCAGTCAGTGCACGGCTTTTGCATTTACTTGTGTCTTGTGAGGTGCGAGTTTCTGTGGCATTCACACAGTATGTGAGTCATGGGGTGTGTCTGGAAGACAAAAAAATGTTTTCTCTGGCCCCATTTAACCATTATTTTTTTTATTCTTTTTTTTCGGGGATAATGGAATAAGTCTCGGCGCTTTTTTTTTTAATTACAAAAATCCCGTCCCCCTGTACATGCCGTTTTGTCAGTTTTGTCATCCGTTCCCACACACAAGTGGCTACTCTTCCCAAAGCGGAAGAGGTTTTAACATGTGGGTAGGTGTTCTACTTGGTTTGGGACACGGGGCCTCGGTTTTTTGTTCACCAAAACTTTAGGTGGGTGGATCGGCCTGATGTTAAAATCTGGGAAAGGGGGGGGGGGGGGGGGGGGGGGGGGGGGGAGAAGGACAGGGGATCCTCTTGAACGGGGTTCGAACCTGGGCCGTCAGATCGCGAGGATACTGTGCAACGCTCTAACCACCACTCTGTCCCGTCCCTTGAATGTGGGTGTGACAGCTATCTGCAGGTCATTCTACAACATGTACTACTTTATGTAAAGGTAAAGGGTAAAGTTCGTCCCCATAACCTAAGCGGTCGTTGGGGAGCGAGGCGTCAGAGTCCTCAACTTCTCTAGGGCCAGCATGTTGAGGACGGCGCCCATCTCCTCTCCCTCGCTGCTTTACCTTCCCTGACCCTAAAGAGGGCAGGTATCCATTTACAGCTAGGTGAGCTGGGGGACTGTATGTAAACCAAGGCGCGCAAATGGTAGCCACGCTCAACGCTGCTTAAACCTTGGCTTGTGGGGAAAGCCAGTGCTCTGACCACTGAGCTATCCCGTCCCCTTATGTTAAACAGGAGCAAAAACAAAAATCGACCAAAGCAAACCAAACAACAACAACAACAACAAACAACAACACACACACACACACACACACACACACACACACACACACACACACACACACACACACACACACACACATCCTTCGGATGAGACTATCAACCGAGATCTCATGTGCGAACGCATTCAGAACATCTTGCGCACACGTTTTTCGGAAGAGTAGGCTATTGTGTGCCAGTGGGAACGGATGACAAAATTGACAAAACCGCATACTCGTGGAGGCTGGATGTAGAAAAGAAGCTTATTCCATTTTCCTCAAAATAAAAGAATAAAATGAAAATGAAAAACACACACGCATACACACATACACACACACTCTCTCTCTGTTCCGCTTTTCGTAAGAGTAGGCCATTGTGTGCCGGTGGAAACGGATGACAAAATTTACAAAACCGCATACACACGGGGACTGGATGTAAAAAAGCACATAGGTGCTTGTTCCATTATCCTCGATATAAAAGAATAAATCTCTCTCTCTCTCTCTCTCTCTCTCTCTCTCTCGCTCGCTCCTCGCTCTCTCTCTCTCTCTCTCTCTCTCTCTCTCTCTAACACACACACTTACACACACACCCTTACACATACACTCACACACACACTCACTCACACACACACACTGACATTACCTTGTCCTCTTCCTCATCAAAGGTCAAGGTCAGCTGATCAATGGCATCGGCAAGGTCATACTCCGAACTTTCCAAGGTCGTGACCTCAGGGTCATTCAGACTTTCAGGC
>CM054160.1:46795377-46835377 GCA_028751875.1 Rapana venosa
TCTCGATATGTGGAGGGTTTTTTGTTGTTGTTTATTTTGGGTATGTAAGTTTGTCTTGGGTGTTTTCCTAGGTTTTGTGTACTTCTGTCCTGCCCCTCCCGATCCTATGTCTGTCTGTCTGTCTGTGTGTCTGCCTGTCTCTCTCTCTCTCTCTCTCTCTCTCTCTCTCTCTCTCTCTCTCTCTCTCTCTCTGTGAATTTAGAATATGTTAATCTTATTTAAATTTGTGAACTGTCGCATGCGCGTGAATGATTTGAATGCACGCGCTTTGATTTGTTTGCTGAACTGGATTCAGTGCCATAACAAACAAACAAACAAAAATCCATACATCATAATCATATAATTATCATAATCATCGTTTGTATAAAAGGAGTACTCGCTCGTTTTCCGTTTGCGGTGTCGACTGATCTCTTATTTATCTAACACCATTTTATTCCCGTGACTTAAGCCGATGTTTTCGTTTGTGTTGATATGAAGCGATGCGTTAGGCAGTTTGAAAAATATTTGCCAGCTACTTTTTGACCAGATTTTTCTTCATCTTCGTCAATCGCTCAGAAAACAACTATTGCTGTCTGTTATATGAGTGAAAATGCGTCACGCTGCCGTTAAGCGCCTGACAAGACAGACCCAGCGCATCCGACCTCGTTATTGTTATTTTTACAAGTCTTTCTGGGAAAGAAAAAAAAAAGGCAGGAGAATGGACCAAGAAGGCAGAAAATAGACAAGAAGGAGGAGGTGACAGGAAGAAAAATGAACAAGGCAGAAACAAAGAGAGTGATAGAAAAGAGGAAATTTCTAGCACAGAATTTCCAGAATGTGAGGATGCTATTTATAATGATAGGCCCCCCGGCACCCCCACGGGAGAGACCAGCTTCTCGCAGTGGGACGCCTTTATCCAGTTAACGACATGAACAGCGTTTAAGGACACCATCGTGTGTGCGTAGTTTGGAAAAAGCGGGGAAGTCCCGTCTGCTCTCTGCGCATGCGCACTAACCTACCCTGAGCTATTCTGGGAATCCCGGTCTCTTATTCAGAAAAAGAAAGAGGTCGCCTCTGCAGATAATAGCCGTGGGCATGGTCGCCTCTCCCATATTCCCTGTGTGTGTGTGTGTGTGTGTGTGTGTGTGTGAAGTCAAGTCAAAATGATCTTCATTGAGGGTGAAAGATTCAGTTTACACAATTTTTGTTCACCATGCCCTCGCATACTCCTCTGTGTGTGTGTGTGTGTGAGAGTGAGTGAGTGAGAGTTAGTTCTTCAGTTAACGTCCTTCCACCAAAAAGCGATATTAGACGGTTAAGTGTGTGTGTGTGTGTGTGTGTGCGTGTGCGTGCGTGCGTGCATGTGTGTGTGAGTGTGTGTATGTTTATATACGTGCGTGCATGTATGTGTGTGCTTGTATGAGTGTGTGTGTGTGTGTGTGTGTGCGTGCGTGAATGAGTGAAGTGAGTATATAAGTGAAATTGTGTGAGGGTGAGTGTATGTGTGTGCTCGCGCGCACGTGTGTGTGTGTAAATATATGAGAAATTGTGTAATGTATGTGTGTGCCTGCGTGTGAGTGTGTGCGTGTATATGTGCGTGAGTGCATGCGTTGCGTATGTATATATGTGTTTGTGTGTGTGTTGTGTGTGTGTGTGTGTGTGTGTGTGTGTGTGTGCGTGCGCGCGCGCGCTTGTTTGCGTGTGAGCATGCGATTATGTGTGGGAGGCTTGCGTGCGTGCGTGCGTGTGTGTGTGTGTGAAGTCGTCAAGTCAAGTCAAAATGATTTTCATTAGGGTGAAAGATTCAGTTTAAAAAATTATTTTTGTTCACCATGCCTTCACATACTCCTGTGTGTGTGTGTGTATGTATGTATGTATGTGCGTGTGAATGTTGTGTGTGTGTGCGTGCGTGCGTGCACGCGTTCGTGTGTGTGTATGTGTGTGTGTTCACGCACTTATATGTGTCTTGTATTAGGTCCTGTGACATACTATCTAAGTGCTGTGAGCAGAACTTTGCTACCAGAATTACTGGCAGTGAAATAGTCAGGAGCATTTGGTCTACTAAGATGATGACAAAGCTCAAACCCTGTCTTCCCAGTTTGATCAACACCCACCCCCCCCCCCCCCCCCCCGCAAAAAAAACAACCAAACAAAAACAAAACACACAAAATCGAACTGAATGTCAAAGTCCTTGAGATGAGACGATAAACCGAGGACCCCGTGTGTGAACGCACGCAGAACAACTTAACACACACTTTGAAAACCCGCCTCGCCTTTCAAAAGACTAGGCTATGTCGAGCCGGTAGGAACGTATGACAAAATTTCAAAAACGCTTTACAATTTTTTGGGGATTCTTCTTTTATTTCGAGGGTAATGGAATAAGCACAGGTGTCGTGTTTACTCACCATCCCTGAAGTTAGAATGCGGCTACCTTATGGGGGTGGTGTTAAGGGGGAAGGGGGGGGGGGGGAAGAGACGGTCGAATATGCAAAAATCTCACCTGGAAGGTCCAGCCGAGGAACAATCCCCCCTCCCCCATCCCCCCCCAAAAAAAAGAAAAAAAAGCAGCAACAAAACTCATATACACAAAAAAATATCTCACCATGGGTGAACCTCAGAGGTATCGCAGAGAAACTTTAAAAAACCAACAACAACAAAACAGAAAAAGAAGAGAAAGAAATCCTGAAGCCATTGATTTTGATCAATCTCTGCTTGCGCCTGTTAGGGATAGAGTTAGGGGCACCTAGTCTTTGCCATCTTCAAGGTTAACATTCCTGCAGACCTGCCAGTGCCTGACACGCTTGCATACGAAAGGCATAGGGATCGAGCAAGCATGAGTGTTGAAGATTGCATAGTTTTCTGTTTGTTTTGTTATGTTAAAGATGGCGTAGGCTCATGTATTGTGTTTCAGGTGCTGTGAGAATGCAGACACTTATCTATCTATATCTACATATCTGTATTTATGTATGTATGTATATGTGTTTTTATTGCTATATTACTTTATATATATATATATATATATATATATATATTATTATATATATATATATATAAGTAGTATAGCAATTAAAAACACAACTAGTGTTCAGCTTCATTTGTCCTTTTATGTCCACACGTCAACAAATTTTCGCTTCTATCTACACACACAATATATATTTATTTATTTCGTTCCTGACTAGAGCTCCGAGTTCACCAAGATTTTTGCATATACCATCCCGCCCACCCCCCCCCACCCCCCCTCCCATTTAGGTAGCTGTATTCCGACTTCGGGATGGTGTCTGAACGTGAGTGACTCCTGTCTGCATGCGTTTCAAAAAATTGTTATCTGTTCCTACTGGCGTGAAATGGCCGACTCTTCTGAAAAGAGGAACGGGCTTTTAATATGTGTGTAAGATGTTCAGCGTGCATTCGCACACAGGGCTTCAGTTTATAGTCTAATACATTTGAGACTCAGTTCGATTTTCTTGTCAAACCAGGAAGAAATGGGCAAGGCTGGGAATCGAACCCAGAACTTAAAGGTTTACTGTTTTGCAGGTGAACGTCTAAACCATCCTGCCATCTTCCTTCTTGTATGGGTATGAAATTGTTTTGATATCTTCTTATATTCGTTTTTAGTGTAATAGAACCCACAGCAATAACAACAAAAAAGCCTTTGGCAAAGTTGTGTGGAAAATGTTACTCTTGTGTGGAAACACACGAACAATCAGAAATTTTTAAAAATGTCTTAAATTTTTTTTTTTTTTAAACCTTTCATGCTAGTGGTAGCCTACATAAATTTCGAGGATAATTAAAATTTTCTTTTTCTTGTGGCAACTCTCTCCCTGAAGGTGTTATATATATATATATATTTCAAACATTGAAAATCCAAAGGAGATTGTTTTTCTGTTTTTGTTTTAAAGGTGGGTTACTATTCTAGAATGAGTTGGGTGCAAGCGCTTTGATTTGTTTGTGCAAGATATAGCACTGTATAAATTCCATTTATTGTTATTATTCCGTTGTTTTTTAGTTTTTTTAAAATCTCGTGTCATTTTGCTTGGTTTTGGAATCTATGCAGTGTTTGGGAACTTTTTAAAAGACCTGTCTCCTTGACTTCAGTCTCTGTACTCAAGGGATTGACTCAATTTTCCCACAAGAATTCATTTCCTCTTTGTCAATATTGACAGTGTAATCTTCCAGATTATTTATTTTTTGCATTCTTTTGCAAGAGCTAAGAGGTATACTTTGGGTATGCCACCACTTTTACCCACTATTAAGGTAGCAGCATTCCGACTTCAGGGAATCTTCCTGCATAAAAGCTATCTGATGCCCAAGACATTTTTGCACTATCTGCTTTTTTTAAAAACCTACATACAGACGCTTACTACCTTTATATTAGTTGTTTTCAATCTTGAACATCTTCAGTATTTGACTGAGAATCCTCCATAAAGTGGACGCCTTGTGTTATACACCCACTCGGCTCGGTGTTGTGTCCTTGGGAAAGACACTTTACTCCTATTTTCCTCACTCCACCCAGGTGTACAAGTGGGTACCAGCTCTGCTGGGGAAGTATCTGGCGACAGACTAGCGTCCTGTCACAGGGGTGGTGAAAAACCATCAGTTCGCTTAACGCTACAGAAACCGGGATAAGCTCCGGCTCTATGGGCCTTCTGGCTCGAAAGAACATACTTTTTTGTGTTATACATGCATGGGTAAATCTCGTTTTATAACTAAATGCTTTCCGAGCTAGAGAAGTTCAGCAGCCTTTCACACCCTGGCCATGCTTGATTTCTCGTCTGGTGTGGATGGCGAAGTCTGCGACAGCCATCCTCCCAGTTTTTACTGGAGCTCTATGGGGACGGGATAGCTCAGTGGTCGGAGCACTCGCTTCCCCCCAGCCAAGTTAAGCAGCATCGAGCATGGTTAATAATAATAATAATAAATGGAACTTATATAGCGCTATATCTTGCAAAGACAAATCAAAGCGCATACCACTTGGGTGGGCGACAGTCTGTGCGCCTTGGCTTCAGTACAGTTCCCCCACACGCGCACAAACATACTCACATGCACGTACACACTCACACATACGTGCGCACACTCACACAAACGCACGTACTCACACATTCTCTATACATTGTAACACTTTTTCTTCGGTCTAATATCACCTTGAGTGAACAGATGTTAAATTAAAGAAAGAAAGAACAGTTCCCCCAGCTGTAAATGGGTACCTGCCCTCTTTAGGGTCAGGGAAGGTAAAGCAGCGAGGGAGAGGAGATGGGCGCTGCCCTCAATATGCTGGTCCCTAGAGAAGTGAGGTCTCTGACGCCTCGCTCCCCTACGACCTTAATATAGGCTATGGGGGGACACCTTGACCTTACTACAGAGCTGGCCCACATCTGGAGTCTGAATCAGTATTTCTTCTTTGTCAAACGCTAGGACAACTATTGTTGTCTGTCCTATGAGCTGGAAAATATTGTCCTGTGTTTTCTTCCAAGTCTTTCTAGTAAATTATATGGATAGGCAGGACCCTGAATGTGGTTGGGGGGGAAGTATGAGTACTACCATTGCATATGAGTACTACCATTGCATATGAGTACTACCATTGCATGAGTACTACCATTGCATGAGTACTACCATTGCATATGAGTACTACCATTGCATATGAGTACTAGCATTGCATGAGTACTACCATTGCATGAGTACTACCATTGCATGAGTACTACCATTGCATGAGTACTACCATTGCATATGAGTACTAGCATTGCATATGAGTACTAGCATTGCATATGAGTACTAGCATTGCATATGAGTACTACCATTGCATATGAGTACTAGCATTGCATATCAGTACTACCATTGCATATGAGTACTAGCATTGCATATGAGTACTAGCATTGCATATGAGTACTAGCATTGCATATGAGTACTAGCATTGCATATGAGTACTAGCATTGCATATGAGTACTAGCATTGCATATGAGTACTAGCATTGCATATGAGTACTAGCATTGCATATGAGTACTAGCATTGCATATGAGTACTAGCATTGCATATGAGTACTAGCATTGCATATGAGTACTACCATTGCATATGAGTACTAGCATTGCATATCAGTACTACCATTGCATATGAGTACTACCATTGCATATGAGTACTACCATTGCATACGAGTACTAGCATTGCATATGAGTACTAGCATTGCATATGAGTACTAGCATTGCATACGAGTACTAGCATTGCATATGAGTACTAGCATTGCATATGAGTACTACCATTGCATATGAGTACTACCATTGCATATGAGTACTAGCATTGCATATGAGTACTATCATTGCATGAGTACTACCATTGCATGAGTACTACCATTGCATATGAGTACTAGCATTGCATATGAGTACTAGCATTGCATATGAGTACTACCATTGCATGAGTACTACCATTGCATGAGTACTACCATTGCATATGAGTACTACCATTGCATGAGTACTACCATTGCATGAGTACTACCATTGCATATGAGTACTACCATTGCATGAGTACTACCATTGCATGAGTACTACCATTGCATATGAGTACTACCATTGCATGAGTACTACCATTGCATGAGTACTACCATTGCATATGAGTACTACCATTGCATGAGTACTACCATTGCATGAGTACTACCATTGCATATGAGTACTACCATTGCATGAGTACTACCATTGCATATGAGTACTACCATTGCATGAGTACTACCATTGCATGAGTACTACCATTGCATATGAGTACTACCATTGCATGAGTACTACCATTGCATATGAGTACTACCATTGCATACGAGTACTATCATTGCATACGAGTACTACCATTGCATACGAGTACTACCATTGCATACCATGCCAACTTTCCTCACCACTGCATCAAAGCCAGGCATGAATCCGATGGTGAAGTGACAAGTTTTTAATACAGAAATAATTATGTGGACATAGAATCAACTCTACGTGTACACACAAGTTCACCTTTTATGTATGTCCTCCTTTGTAACTGATTTTTCCAAAACACCCATCCCTCGGTGTCTCCGTAAGCTGGAGCACGGTAGCTAGCAAAACGAAAGAGAGAGTCTGCAGACCTTTCAGAGAACACACACATATGTACATACAGCCACGTACCAACCATTCCTCACAGTGGTCTTCAGCCCTCACAGGGCAGGGGGACTGAAGCAGGCATTCGGCACTCACTTCCCAAAAGCACACAATGTAAATGTCATACATATATCTACATACATACAAGGCGGAGTTGCTCGTCTATACAGCTTGACCGATTTGTCTTGTCCCATAATTTTCTCTCATCATCGTCATAGTATTCGAACAGTCTAACTTTGGAGAGGCTACACTCTAAAAAACATTATCAATCACTACTATCCACACCGTAACAGGCACATTTCTATTTTACTGGGAGGGTAGTTTGGAGCATTCTAGATGAAGCTGCTATACAAATTTGGGGGGGAAGATGCAGACAGGTAAAAAATGCCCCCCCCCCCCCCTTAACCCCCTGTATTGTAATGTATACTTTAGGTCCCAGCAGATATGTCTGCGTGGATTTAGGACTGCTCTCCCTAGGGAAATCATGTCACCACAAGAGGAGCACCCCCATCACTCACTCTCATCAACATGTCTTTTCGCTAAGAGTGTAACCCAAACCACACTTCTTTTAATAAAGCCAGTTAAAAGCATCATTGCCGAGTTGGTCATTGTCTTAGGGATGAAGGAATGTAAGAACAAAACGTCGAAACGCTGTGAAAATTGCAAGGCGGTGTATGAAATACAGGGTTATGAACGAAGCAATCCAGTCCTGTTTCTGAACACACACAGTTTTCACACCTAACTTGTGGGTTCATTCATTAACATTCTCTTTTTTCCCGCTTTCAGTGGAGAGAGAGAGAGAGAGAGAGAGAGAGGGGCAAGAGAGAGAGAGAGAGAGAGAGAGAGAGAGAGAGGGAGCGGGAGAGAGAGAGAGAGAGAGAGAGAGAGGACGGGAGAGAGAGAGAGAGAGAGAGGGAGAGACAGAGAAGAAAGAAATGCTGTACTGAACGACATTATGGTAACTGGAAAACCTTGCTGCAGACATGGTTGACCTGAAACAGGACGAGTTAGGGAGTCAGATGTAACCACATCAGCCAGGCAGCACACTCTTTCTTTCTTCATAACAAATTCATAAGCCAAACACCCCTGACTACTTGCAGAAGAACTCCATGAAACCTAGGAAAAGCAAATCAAATCTGGATACGTGGTCTATCTGAAATCTAAACACCAAAGCTAACAACGCTACAGCACTTGTGGTGTGTGTGTGTGCTTCTTGAGGCTTCAACTTCATTACGTTTTGTTTTCACATGTTATTCACACACACACACACACAGACGTCACCTTCTTACTCAACCTGAAACTAACACAACACAACTGAACATATTCACCAATAATAAAATCTCTGAGTTTCAACCAAGTCAACATTTCCTGTTACTCCGAACCTCACAGTCACAAAGACGACCAATGCATGATGATGCAGTAAGTCTTAACGTGTCGATGTCTTGACAATTAATGAAAATCTCATGAAGTTTTAGCCAAGAAAAAAAAAAATGTCATGAGGAACTTTTAATGAAATTGTGATGATGAAATAAAATACAAGCCTCAAACCCATTTTGCAAGAACAACTGAAAACCAGAACATCATCTAAAACTCACCATTAGACCTGCTTTATAAAAAAATCATACCCTTCACTCATCCCTTAGAACTGCTCTAAAATCTCTCTCACACACACACACACCGCGCTGCTGGATAAAGTTGCACACCTGTCCTCACTGTCAGGAGGAGCACAGGAGGTCCTTGTCCTCCCCACCTTTCACTTTGTACACTTTCATCACAGACTTCATTTTACAAACAGCAAGGCTCTAAGTTTCTTCTCCATCCTCCATCCTTATGCCTTAGAATACACCATGCCTATGTTTCCTCAACATGTAAACACTACTATGATCGACTCAAATTTGTATCTTTAGATATATGCCCAGTTCCTCAATGTTTTGAGCAGTCAATGTCATATACAGCATTTCTACCCTGACCAGTTGAAAATGCTGCGGCATCTCGTTCAGCCCATGACATTTCAGGAACACAGTGAAGAACATGACATGATGTTTGCCATTTTTTTGCATTGGTTGAGGGTGACCCAAAAAGGCCATACCCAATGTTTTTACAAGATATAGCGCTACATAAAACTCCATTATAGCTATCACTTTGAATGTGTATGCCAGTAACCAGTTGTTTTTTCTTCAAGTAGGATGCTGGATGAAATTTTCATATCATTCCGAAGACTTCAAGATATCATCAACATCAGAATTTTAGTCATATTTGAAACAAGTGGCCTAGAGACACGACACTTCCCAGTTACAGTCAATGACCATTCTAAAACCATGTTTGAACTGCTTGGTGGTGGTGGTGGGTGGTTGATACAGCCCTTAAATCAGAAATAAAACTCCACTGGGACTCTAATATAATCAACAGACAACAAAAAAGAAAAAGGGTTAAAATCTGTGGTGGTACATTTTTTCTTCTTCAGTTTTCTGTCTCTCTTAATTCACAAGCTTTTCTTTTCCTCTTCATGTTATGGGATGTTATGAGCACCGCTTGTATTCATACAAAAACAAACAAACATGGCAGACATTCAGTGCATTCTTGGTCCTTTACAGTCCGTTTGCAAAAAGATTTCCTCTCTCTCCTCTCCACACACACTCCAGCCCCTATTCCAACATGAAATGTGTACATATACATATGCATCTTACAAATGCACATTCACAAAGCAAAACAGATGAAATATTCCCCATGATTCAACTTTGCTTTGTGTCAATGATATCACACATACGGTCAACAAGATTGTATCAGACAGTTCAGAACGCTATATAATGGAACAGCCACCAAAGGCTGAATAAAACCTACGACATCTGCATAGAGCTCTGTCCGCTAGAACAAACTCTTCTTTACTGTACACATCCATTGTAGTAGCAGAGAGAGAGAGAGAGAGAGAGAGAGAGAGAGAATCGGGAGGGGCAGGACAGAAGTACACAAAACCTATGAAAAAACCCAAGACAAACTTACATAACCAGTATAAACAACAACAACAAACAAACCCCGCGTATCTATCAGTTCACAATTTATCATCATCCGCACGCACACCAGTTATGACCTCCTTCCTACATTCTTGATGTAACACTTGAGTTCCATGTAGATCATACGTTCTCTGTCAGGGCCTATTACCCCCTGCTACATCCCTTTACCTTGAGCCGACTTCTGTGCCAGACATTCACTCACTCAGCTCTACGGGCAGGAGCTGATCTCCTGAATTTCTCCAACAGCCACCCCACTCTGAACGTTTACTGCACAGTCACCGACTTCTTCCCACACTCCATCTTTCTGTCAGGAGCTGCCTTCCCACACCCACTACTTCCACTGTGTGTTTCAGGATGCGTTTGTTCACCAACTGCATCAGAGACAGGTCTGAGACATTCACGTGGCACAGCTCTCTTGCCGTGGCTTTAGTACAGGCACAAAGACTGTATCCTGGTACAAGGAAGGACGAAAGATCCAGATTCCTTTCAAGGTTGGCATACATTTCTGAGTGATATCTGTTCTACTAAAAAACATTCTAACGCTGCAAGGCGTCTTTTAGCTTTAACAAATTAGTTTACTTGATTTCGGGTTATTTTGGGTTCCTCAGCTAGAGCTCAGAGGGTCCCCAATGGTGAGATTTTGCGCAGGCGATCGTTTCTTTTTACCCACCATCAAGGTAGCCCCATTCTGACTTGGGGGACATTGACAGACTAAAACATGGGTGCCACGCAATTGTCCTTCATGGGATGATTAAAGTGTTTTTGACTTGACCCTGACTTGAAGAATACCGAGGAACGCTCAACTGTCTGGTTTGTGTTGGTTTCAGTGGCTGAAAGACTAAGGCAAGCCAAAACGGGATGGTTTCTCTTTTCACAGTCAGCGTGTGTGTGTGTGTGTGTGTTGTGTGTGACCTCCCCAGTCACTGTTCTCACCCTGACAACTCCCTCATCCCCTGCCTACTCCTGAACTTCACTTTTCACCCCCTACTCCCCCACTTTCACTACTCTCAGTTGCTATCCTCCCCATCCCATCCCACCCCTGCCCAGCCGGTGCTATGCATTGCAGGAACTGACTGCACTTGGATTTGGTAAAAGGAGGAGGGGTGCTAATTTTAGCACTAGGCCCTGGACCCATGACCAAGTTATGCTGGATTTGCGAGCTGTAATACCAAGCTGACAGAATAGAAATCACTTTTAGTGTAAAGAAGACTATTGCTAGGTTTTCAATCCACCCCCACCAAGCTGACAGAATTGAAATCACCTTTAGTGAAGGTAAAAATGAAACTATAGTCAAGTTTTCAATCCACCCACACCATACTGACAGAAAGGAATCACTTTTACACAAGGTAAAAGAAGCCTATTGTACACTTTTTCCCCCTTCCACTCACACCAAGCTGACAGAACCAAAACCCCTTTGACTGAAGGGAAAAGCAGCCTAGTGTCCAGTTCATCTTTCCACTCATACCAAGCTGTCAGAATCCAAATCATACTGACTGACCTGACCTAAAGCCTCCTCTTGTAGGTCAAATACAACGAATCCACCCCACAACTAAACATATATATATACTTTTTTTTTTGCAGATGCTTTTTTCAAGGTTTGAAACTATGACACACACACACACATGACAAAAATTATAACATTTTTTGAGTGTGTGTGTGTGTATACACGTCTGCAAACCTCCATTCATCCGTCTTTTCTCTCCAAGACCATTTGTAACCAGCTTCTTCAGGCTTGTAGTCGATTCTCCACTGTCTGTCTGTCCATGACCATTTGAAGAGAGATGTTCATAACATGATGGCTGTCACCTCCAACGTGTGGGTGATTTATCCATAAATAGCTCCTCTATACAATTTCGTATCTTTCCACAAAGAAGATAACTTCGGAGGAGAACTTTTCTGGCTGGTCGTCAGAGAGTTGCTTCACCTCTGAAATCTGAAGAAAAAACAAAACAAGACAGTCAGTTGTTAGATTAAACAGGTCACATTTTGCATGAGAGGGATAGAGTGAGAGTGAGAGTGAGTGAGGAGAGAGAGAGAGAGAGAGAGAGAGAGAGAGAGAGAGAGAGAGAGAGAGAGAGAGAGAGAGAGAGAGAGAGATGCTTCACCTCTGAAATCTGAAAAAACCCCAAAGACTCATTTGTTAGATCAGACTGGTAACATGTTGCATCAGAGAGAGAAAGAGAAAGAGAGAGTGAGAGAGGGGCGTACATGTGTGTGTGTGTGTGTTTTGTGTGTGTGTATGTGTTTCTCATGTTAAAAACAAGCCCGACAATGCAAAACCCACCTCGACGTGATTCAAAGTTAACACAGCAACTGGTGCTCATTTAGCGATAGAAAAGAACCGAAAGGAAGATAAATGCTGGAGTGCTGAGGATAAAACTACAATTTTCCCCATGGGGAAACTGCCGGGCACCTATCAGTATAAATAGCATCTGCATCTTCTGGAAATTCTGAACCAGGAATTCCCTTTTCTATCCCTCTCTTTGTTTCTGCCTTGTTCTTTTATTTTCTGTCACCTTCTTGTCTATTTTCTGGCTTCTTGGTCCATTATCCTGCCTTTTCCCCCCAGAAAGACCTAACACAATTCTCTCCCATGCCGAAGTCAGATGTGCTGGGCCTGACTTGTCAGGCGCTTAACGGCAGCGCAACACATTTTCGCTCATGTGACAGACAACAGTAGTTGCTGTCTGAGCATCGAACAAAGAAGAAGAAGAAAAACACCCAATGGCATGGTGTCTCAATCCGACAGTATTACGGGATAATTCCCCCAGTCTTTTCTCTCAGGCATGCAGGCTGTATGTAGTGCACACAGCTCTCACTGCAGTCACAAACACAATGTAATATATATATATATATATATACACAGTTAATAAAATAAAATAAATTTTAATTAAACAGCAAACTACTTCAGACTAAGGACCGGCCTTTACCCTCGAACAACCGAGCTAAAAATTGTTAGCTAAAATTCATTTTTCTTAATTTTTTTATAAAAACCCCCGACACAACACAACAAACTCTAGGGCAGGGCACACAACGCACCTGAATATCACAATAGGGTTTGCGGGAGGTGAAGGAGACGGTGACGGGGAAGAAGTCGTCAGGGTGACCCCCGTTCATGGTGAACTCCAGGCTGCCGGACTTGTTGGTGGCGTCGATGAAGGGCAGGGTCCACTGCAGCTGCTTCTTGTGGCTGTCGTAGTGGTAGTCCCCGTCACAGTCACCCACCACCGGCGACCCAGACCCAGACCTGGGGCACAAATAAAGTCTCAGTTATTGCCCCTGTTTCTTTGCTTGGATGACCGTCACTGGGGCCCTGGGTATTTACTAGACAACTGGGCATTCACTGGTTTTGCCCGATATTTTATTTAAGTGTACACGATGATGGTTACACATTCACAAGACGGTCACTGATACGTAAATTCATTGAGTCATAAAATATTCAATGGTTCACAAAACATTCCCTGGTTAAAAAAAAACAAATGTTCATCGCTTTACAAGACTTTCACCAGTTCACAAAATGCATTCACAAACAAGTGACTGGTTCACAGACCATTCACTGGTTCTTCACAAAACATTCTCTAGTTTACAAGATATTTACTGGTTCTACAAACCATATGCTGGTTCTACAAACTGGTTCTACAAACCATACGCTGGTTCTACAAACAATACGCTGGTTCTACAAACCATCCACTGGTTCTACAAACTGGTTCTACAAACCATACACTGGTTCTACAAACAATACACTGGTTCTACAAACCATACGCTGGTTCTACAAACCATACGCTGGTTCTACAAACCATACGCTGGTTCTACAAACCATACGCTGGTTCTACAAACCATACACTGGTTCTACAAACTGGTTCTACAAACCATACACTGGTTCTACAAACAATACACTGGTTCTACAAACCATACGCTGGTTCTACAAACAATACGCTGGTTCCCAAACCATCTACTGGTTCACAAAACATCCATTTTTTTGTTCACAAACCATTCACTGGTTCACAAACTTTGTTCACAAACCATTCACTGGTTCACAAAAACAACTTGACTGTTTCACAAAACATTCACCGAGTCATGAAACAGTCACTGAGTTTACTAAAATGGACAAATACCCATTCAGAGACTGAAGTGGAGAGCAGGGAGGGAGGGAGAGAGAGGAGAGAGGGAGAGCAGGAAGGGAGGGAGTGGGAGGAGAGAGGGAGAGCAGGAAGGGATGGAGAGGAGAGAGAGCAGGAAGGGAGAGAGAAGAGAGCAGGAAGGGGGGAGAGAGGGAGAGCAGGGAGAGAGAGGAGAGCAGGAAGGGATGGAGAGAGAGGAGAGAGGGAGAGCAGGAAGGGAGAGAGAGGGAAGGAGAGGGAGAGCATGGAGGGAGAGAGAGAGAGAGAGGGAGGCAGGAAGGGAGGGGGAGAGGACACTGACGGGCAGGGTATGGAGATGACGACGTCCTCCAGCTGCATGTCAGCCTGCTCCAGCTCGTACTCTATGTTCACCTCACACCCACTGCTGCTCTCCGATGGCCAACAGTTGACTGAAACACCACCGCAGCAGAAAAAAAAAGATACATAAATAAATAAACAAATGAAGGAATGACGAGAGGAAAAGTAGAAGAGAGGAAGGAAGAAACAAAGAAATAAATTTAAAATAAAAAAAAAGGAAAAGAAAAGAAAATCTGCTGAAGGTTTAGTCACTGCTGTCATTTGAGGTATGTGTTTGTGGGTGTGTGTGGTATGTGTGTATGTTGTGTGCATGTGCATAAGTGTATGCATGCGTAAGTTTCCGAGCATGCATGTCTGCCTGCAAGTGTGTGTGTGTGTGTGCACGCGCGTAACTTTCCGAGCATGCATGCATGCCTGCAAGTGTGTGTGTGTGCGCGTGCGCGTGCAAGTTTCCGAGCATGCGTGCATGCCTGCCTGCAAGTGTGTGCAGGTGTACATGTGTGCAAATGCCCACAAAGCCAACAAACAAATTTACGTTATAAGTAAGAATAGTAACATCATTACTTCCTGAAAATCACAGGGTCAGACAAACTGTACCCAAAAATTTACTTCCAAGTTTCCAGGTTTTTTTTGGGGGAGGGTGTTCAATGAAAGATGGTCATTGAACAGGTTCTGCAAGTTAGCTAATGCACTGAAAACACACACACATAACCACCCACCCACAAAAGCACACATAACCACCCACCCAGCAGAGAGAGAGAGAGAGAGAGAGAGACAGACAGACAGACAAAACGGTCAGACTGACTGGAGAGGGGGGGTATAAGAGCTTCATCCTGGGTCTGCAGCCTCCACTTGAGGAAAACCAAACACATAACTACCCACCCACAAGAGAGAGAGAGACAGACAGACAGACAGACAAAACGGTCAGACTGACTGGAGAGGGGTATAAGAGCTTCATCCTGGGTCTGCAGCCTCCACTTGAGAACGCCCACGTCCTGGTTGAGGGGGAAAGGCTTGTCCTGGTTCTTCAGAGCAATCTGCGACGTGGCCAGGAACAGCTTCTTGTCGATGTTGGGGTGAGTCTGTACACACACACACACACATACATAGAACCACGACGTCATCACCAACAATAATACTGCATGTCACAGTATGTACGACAACATCAACAATTTTGTGCTCTCTCTCTCTCTCTGTCTCTCGCTCTACTATGACATGGCCAGAAACAGCCTTTCGGCAATGCCAAGCCAAGTTTCTACATAGAAATACAGGACCACATCATTTACCAAATTCGACACAAGAATTTTAACTTCCCAGGACACACACACACGGACACGGACACACAGAGGGTTTAAAACAATACTTCGGGGAATACCGTCCACTTAGGATGGTAGTAGACCTGCCTGTAATTCTGACCCTACACCAAACCAAACACCGGCAAGAAGAAGAAGAAGAAGACAAGGAAAGAAAAAGAGAGACAGCAGCAGTGGTGTGCTGGTCGGCTAGCCAGCCAAGAGCGGACCTGGATCTGGATGCCCTTGGTGTCGTTGTTGACGGTGAGGACCTTGACGCGGCCCACACGATCCTCCGACACCTTCAGCTTCAGGATGCCGTGCACCTCCATGTTCTGCAGACCTCCGTCCCTGCCCGCTGTCAGCACCATCCTCTCCTCGATCGACAGATGCACGCTGCACGCAACACACACACCACGCTCAGTGTCACACAACACGACACACCACGCTCAGTGTCACACAACACAACACACCACGCTCAGTGTCACACAACACAACACACCACGCTCAGTGTCACACAACAACACCACGCTCAGTGTCACACAACACACCACGCTCAGTGTCACACAACACACACACCACGCTCAGTGTCACACAACACACCACGCTCAGTGTCACACAACACAACACACCACGCTCAGTGTCACACAACACGACACACCACGCTCAGTGTCACACAACACGACACACCACGCTCCATGTCACAAAACACACACATCAACGCTCAGTGTCACACACACAAAACCAACACCACACCATTATCACACAACACGCCACACCACCTCAGTGTCACACACAACAAACAACCACTCACAGTGGTCACACAACACGACACACCACGCTCAGTGTCACACAACACACACACCACCTCAGTGTCACACAACACACACAATACCATCAGTGTCACACAACACAACACACACCTCATGTCACACCACACCACACCACCCAGATGTCACACCACACACAACACGCCAGTGATCTACAACACACCACACACGCTCAGTGTCACACACACACACGTCATGTCACACACCACACCACGCTCAGTGCACAACACCACGCTCAGTGTCACACAACACAACACACTAAGTGTCACACAACACACTAAGTGTCACACAACACCACGCTCAGTGTCACACAACACCACGCTAAGTGTCACACAACACAACACACCACGCTCAGTGTCACACAACACACCACGCTCAGTGTCACACAACACACTAAATGTCACACAACACACCACGCTAAGTGACACACCACGCTAAGTGACACACCACGCTAAGTGACACAAACACAACACACCACGCTAAGTGACACAAACACAACACACCACGCTAAGTGACACAAACACAACACACCATGCTAAGTGTCACACATACTTGTCCACAGTCGCACAAGAATGGGAGTATGTAAACTTCATCATTCAGATCCCCCCTTCTCCCCCAAATACACTACACTACAAATGCTGCTCAGTTGCAGTCAGTCAGTTTCTTTTCTGATGAGACAACAAACTGGTTTCTGACAAGAATGCGGCAAGAAGGGAAGTGGCAGGATGGCTAAGACACTCACCTGCCTAACAAGTAAGCTGTGAGGTTCTGGGTTCGATTCTCAGCCTGGCCCTTTCTTTCCAGTTTGACCAAAAAAAAATGAACTGAATGTCAAAGTCCTCTGGATGAGACTATAAACCGAGGCCCTGTGTGTGAATGCAAACAGACCATCTTGCACATGTTAAAAACCCCTTCTGCCTTTCGGAAGAGGTCACTGTGTGTGCTGGTAGGAATGGATGACAAAATTTAACAACCCCCCCCCCCCCCCCCCCCCCCTTCCTCAAAACCAAGGCACACTGGTGTCATGTTTAGACATCATCCCCAAATGTCAGAATGTGGCTACAATAATGGTGATCGAACGAATTCCCTATAAAACAAATTGTACCTGAATTATAACTCTCTGAGCCTGAAAATATCTTCTCTCTTTACACACACAAAGAATGCATGCATACACACCTCTCTTGATTGACAGCTGGCGCGGATGATTTGGCGAGAGAAGTCCTGGGTCGGGCAGTGTCCACCACTTCTGTTAACACAACGCAGGTCTGCGTGTTAGGACACATATAACTACCAAAGCTACAACAGCGCTGAACTACAGATGCGTCTACAAGAAAAACAGCTGAATTCAAAGCTAAAGGTTTCTCACATCTTTACAAACGACCTTTACTCTGTGCTAGATAAGTCACCTGAGTGTAATTTCACAACTGAAGCCAAATGAAACCAGCTTTGTGTGGTAAGATTTCCACATTACTCAGGTGTCACTGATGCCTTTCATCATGTGTACACACACACACACCTAAATACACTGACACTCAGGGAATACAAACACATGCTACAACATTCTTCAACACTCACGCCCACCGACAGTTTGAACACACTCCTAACTGCACGTACATGCGCACACACACACACCACACGGACAGACACGCACACCCACTAGACACTCTCAATCACTTACAGAGAGGCCCTGTCAGGCTGTCACTTACGTTCTCCCTCCAACTGGATCTGTCCAACAAAGGTGTCCACATCTTTCTTCTTGGAGCCCAGCTTGAGGGCTTTGCTGGGGCCTGAGGGCTTTGCACTGTGCAACACACACACACACACACACGCGCGCGTGTAAATAAGCCAATTGCTGAGAAAGTTGTGTACAGAACACACACACACCAGGTACATTTTATTTATTATTTTTAGGACAGGTTGATATTGCAAAATGGAGACGGCAGTTTTCTGATCTGTTGCTGCTGTCAACAGAATAAAACACGCAGTACACCAAAGCACCGTTCTCAATACATCTACAACTACAACCCAATTTGACACGTTGCGGTTTTCTGACAGACTATCTGTCACCTCGTCACTAAACGTGCCGATTCTCTACAGGACAGGTCATAACTATCAATCAAAAAAAAAAAGGAGGCAGGACAGTTTAGACGTCTGCCTGCCTGACAAGTATACCCGTGTTACTTGTTTGGCAGGTGAACATCTTAACTGTTCTGACATCTTCCTTCTAGCACTCGCATCCGAGATCACTTGCACACAGTCCTACCATGTGTGACAATGGCCAAACAGAGTGAACAAGACCAAAACAATTCTCCCCTCCCCCCCCTTTCATCCCAATCTCTCTCTCTCAACTGACCTTGGTTTTGTATAGGATGGCTTGGGAGGCTCCATGGGTGTGGAGTCGATGATGGGAGCGTCTGAGCGGAAGGGGTTGGAACCAAAGCCCCCTGAACTGCCAATCATGTTGTGCATACGACCGCCTTTGGCCATCTCCCGGTTCCGCTGCTGAATCTCCTTGGCTTTGCGTCGCATGTGATCCAGAGCCTCTTTCTCTTGGGTCTGAAAGCAACAACAAAAAATGTATCGCTGGTCATTTTCACTTTGACGAAATCCAGTTAATTTTTGAAGAAAAAAAAAAAATTGCAAGTTGCCAAAACATTCACGACAGGAAAGAACTTGTACGCGCGCATGCACACACTCTCTCTTTCTCTTGGGTCTTTAACAAAATACTCATACATCACTGGTTATTTTTGCCTCAAGCAATTCCAGTTAAAAAGACAAAATGCGTGTTTCCAAACCATTCATTTTATGACAGGGAAGAACTTGTGCGTGCACACCCCCCCCCCCCCACACACACAAATGCAATACACACACAACACAAACACACAGCCTATTTCATATTGCTTATAGTAGGTAGCGGCAGCAAATTTTTTTTATTTAGTTATGGCTTATATTTTTGCTTTAGAAGTAAAGATCTTATCAAAAGAAACATAACACAAAAAAAAGTAAGCTGATATCTTAAATAGTTTTCAAGATATAGCCTTTTGAATTTTGACCCTACCGTGAAGTGCACAAAAATTGTATAATTGGCCGATTTTGACTCATCATATTTCTTGCAAATAAAAGGCACACACTCAAACATCAAATTACCTCTTTTATTTACCACAGAGAATAAGAAAACAAAAATGAAAAGAATCTGTTAGGTAAAAAAAAAATTATGGAGCACCAAAAATGGGAAAAACCCATTTTACAAATTTTCGAAATTTCACAATGTACCATATTGGGACCATCATTTTCAAGATTTTTCTATCATTCTCTTGAAATTGTTTGTATGTATTCCTGCATATATACAGATTATAGCTAATTTTTTTTTGATGGTAGGGTCATCCCTTTAGCAGCTATTTTTCCTCAAAGTTGGAGAAAAGCCAAAATGACCAGTGCGGAAGGCTCATTTTAGGAAAATTACAAAAATAGTCATAACTTTTGAATGAATGAACCAATTTACTTCAAATTTGGAGATAATATTATTTATATTGTATTCTATAGGTTGACATTATTTGATTAAAAATATTGTAAAGGGAAGAAAAAAATTGGTTTACATGTGTTTTGTAACCATAATTTTATGATGAAAATAGTAATGTGACCCGACAGGAACCTGCAACAATTCTGGACTACATGGAATCAAAGTTACTTTTAGATAAAAACACTTTGTTTGAATTCATTTCCCTGCAAAATGACACTGTTTTTGGCATTATTTTGTCTGTATATTGTAGGTGAATGCATGTGCACATGCGTGCGTGCATGCGTGCGTGCGTGCGTGTGTGCTTGCTTGCTTTAAACCATAAGGGAAAAACCCATCAAAACCAAGAATTGAAAAAAAAAAAAAAAAAAATGTCTCTGAAGTCATAGTATGGCTGCCTATTTTGAGGTTCTTAAAACAGTCATATACACAAACACCCAGTGTGTACTTGAATCATAATCTCACTGTGATTCCCAGTGAGAACAAGCAACAACAACAAATAATAACTAAAACACAAAACAAACACAGAACATTCTGTGTGACCCCCACTGGTGAACAATTAACAGCCAAAAATAAAAAGCACAAAACAAACACATAAGTCCAATTTTAAAGACTGGTAGTAGGACTGATGAGGCACATTACTAATTATTTTGCAACCAGTTTTTGAATGCCTCATATCTTCCTTTCAAGTCTGTTGGCTGTTCAACAACAAAGATGCATCCAG
The DNA here is from genome assembly GCA_028751875.1 of Rapana venosa. NCBI lineage: Eukaryota > Metazoa > Mollusca > Gastropoda > Neogastropoda > Muricidae > Rapana > Rapana venosa. Next base: position 46,816,270 of record CM054160.1, read on the forward strand.
ATGATAATGATGGTGCAAGATTCCAAGATCCAGCAACAATACTCTAGAAGAGATTGTGTAAATCTCAGGATGTCTGACCATCTAAACATACTGTCTCCTCTAATCAGAACACTGGTTTTCCATGAAGTTGATGTCTGCTTTGGTCTCATCCATTATTTTGATGACTTCACAGATGTAAAAGTCATCATCATAATAGATAGCAACTATCTCCCCAAAAATTTTGAAAGTTGCCAAATTCGTAGCAAACATCATCCTTTCCAGATCCCAGGTTCTGAATTTGTTAGTTTGTTGAGCCACTGGTGCAAGCTTGAAAAAGATCATTTTCTTTTGTTCTAAATTTTCCAGCTCAAAGATAAGTCCATTGCAGGGTTGAGAACATCGACAATCAAATGAGTAATCTCTCAAATTAGATGGAGTTAGCCCAATCTCCTTAGAAGATTGCCCTACATCTTCATCAAAACATGGACTTCAGTCTGCAGGAACCGTCGAATATCAATTCTGAAAGTGTTGACAGATTTATTCTTTCTGCTGCTCTTGCACTGCTCTCTATCATAGTCTTTAAATCTGTGCTCTGGGCTCCACCACACAATTTATGCAAAAGCGTTTCAGTTTCAGCCCTTGAACAAAAAATGCTTTTTCAGATCAGCATAGGTATCATCCTCTGAAATGTAAAAAATAATGCACACTATATAATATAATGCAGTATTGATAATGTGAACTGAATGACAAAGTGTGTGCGTGTGTGTGTGTGTGCGCGCATGCTGCATGTAGGTAGACTAGTTTCAGTAGTCTGGTAACTAATCACCAGACTACTGAATCTACTGTAGATACTAAGACTGAATAAGAAATGAATTGTTTTTGAGGTGTTTTTTTTTTGTCTTGTTTTATTTAAGGTACTGTCATTCTTTTTGTGTATTTTATTTATAATGCAACTATTTCTAAGCCACTTAGTTTGACTTACCTTTTATATTTACTATCAGTATCATTGAATCAATGATTCTCAGTCTGAACTGTCTTAATATTATCACACACACACATGCAGTAATGCACGCACACATGTTTCTAAGCCGCATACACTTTATCTTTACTTTCATTGAATCAATGATTCATTGGTCTGAACTGTGTCTTAAATTAATAATGATATATCACACACACGCACATGTGCGTGCGCGCACGCACGCACACACACACATTCTGATCGGATCGCGAAGTTCGCAGCAGACGACTTTTCCTGAATAACGCGGAGTTACTTCCCGTAGTAGTGATACCAGGTACAGAAAAAAAAAAATTTAAAATACTAAATGTAATTAGGCTTATGTAAAAAAAAATTAGATAAGTACTAAAGGCATTATTCTAGCCATGGCAATGCATTTTGAATTGTATACTTATGAAGAAGAAACTTAATTTTGATCTAAGTGGTAGTGACCGTGACACGCTGTATAATCAACCAGCTTCGCGTGACTCGACGAACTGTTCGCACCACTTCGAATCAAAACAATAAACAAAATAATCATAAAACAAGCATCAAACTAATTAATTCGATGCAGAAATGACTTAGTAATTGATTGTATGTCTATAAGGTTTACTTATCGAGTGTGGCCGCGATAGTTTCGTCAAATTCGACGCCATCGGTTTGCACATCGCCCGAAGCCATTGCTCAAAGTTTGCTCTGGGTCAAATTGGCCAATCGGAGGCGTTTTAAAAGTGAGCCAGCCTCCTCCTTGAAGCCTCTTGTGCCTAAAGGTGGTTGTATTCTTGTAGCTGATTGGCTAAGCTTTCGATCGCTACCCCACACGCTTGTTTTGTTCAAAGGACGATACCGAAGTAATTATCTGAAATTTTTAATTGCGTTTTTCGATGACGTAATTTTTATCGCTTTAAGTCTATGATACATCACTTTAAAGTGCCAAACTTCAGCTTTCTAATCGTTATCATTAATAATAATTTGGTTGCTGCAAGAGCGAGCCTCGGCGATATTTCTACAACACTGAAATTTCACGGATCGCGGAGAACTGCCATTTTGGGCCATTTTTCGCCTTTTTCGCGATTTTCGGCGTCGCGCTTCATTCATACCTCCACTCATACATTAAAAACAGAACAATGTAATGAAAGATCAATCTATTCTCTTTATTCTCATATGCATAAAAATCATAATGATGCAGTAGAACTCGAGTTAGAAGCATTTGAAGACAGTAACTGAATCACAGTTTGCTAAGGTGCGTGGTAGAAATGCGCGGTGCTGCCGCTACCTACTTATAGCCTTCCGACCACGAAAGCACACACAACACACACACACCTACCTGTCGAACTGCCTGGAACACTTTTTCTTCATGGGAGTCCATCTCTGTGAAGGTTCGGATCTGTGCCAGGTTGACGTTTTCCCGGTAGCCCAGGGCCACAATTTCATCAAAGGCGAAGATGAGGGAGAACGCCTGGTCTGCTATCTCCGACTCGTTAAAACTCTTACAGTACTCTGGGATCTGTGTCCGAGACAGAACAACAATCATTATGAGTGAAATGAAAAGCTAAAAAAATAATAATAAAGGCCTTTTAGGGCATTTAAAGATTTGTATGAGCCCTGTAAAAATCATTTTGAAAATGTCACATTCAAAACATATACAAAAACATAAATGAAATAAACTGTTAAAAAACAACAAACTTTAACTACTTCAATCAGGAATTTATGACAATTAAAAAAAACCCACAAACCAATAGTAATAATAATGATAATAATAATAATAAAAAGGAAACACAAAGGCTTGATAAAAATACAACAGCAGTCTCTACTTCTTAAGTTTTGAGCTGTGTGTGAGTTGTCTAGCTGTTGCTGGTCATTCAACAAAATGTAAAACACAATAATCTTTTCACACACAAAAAAGTCACATGCAAAATGTCACCAGTGGTCAACCTCAGAGCTCTAGATAGGAACTAAAACAAAACAAAAAAGCCCACAAAATACTATGCACACTACAAAACACTACCTTGCAGGGGAGGACAACCAAAAAAACCAAACACCTCACAGACAGACAAGACAGAAAGGACAGTAGTAGTAGTAGTAGTAGAAGTAGTAGTAGTAGTAGTAGTAGTAGTAGTAGTAGTAGTAGTAGTAGTAGTAGCAGCAGCAGCAGCAGCAGCAGCAGCAGCAGCAGCAGCAGCAGCAGCAGCAGCAGCAGCAGCAGCAGCAGCAGCAGCAGCAGTAGCAGGCTCAACCACAGACAGAGACGTGTGTGTGTGTGTGTGCACTGACCACTTTGGCAAAGAGCCTGAGGGTCTCCAGGTCCTCCAGGATGTTGCTGGCCTTGGTGGTGATCAGCAGCACAAACAGCTTCTCCAGCGGCTGGTACACATAGCGTACGCTTTCCGTCTCCACAAAGGTGTGCTGTTTGCCCGACCCCATCAGCTTGGGGAAGGCTGCCAGCAAACCTTCGATGCGGGACCTCGTCATCTCCACAAACTGCCGTGACACCAGGGCTGCAGACACAGAGAACTGAGGTAATGACTATCTGTCTGACATTCAACGATCATCTCAACAAAACATCAACAGTAACTAGACACCAGATTTGTGTGTGTGTGTGTGTGTGTGTGTGTGTGTGTGTGTGTGGTGTGTGTGTGTGTGTGTATGAAAGGAGGGGCTGGGGGGGGGATACAGGAAGTAACACATGCAGACAGATCTAAACAAATATAATACAGATAACTTGATACACCTGTCGATCATACATAGACCAGATTAACTAAGTTCTTAAATTAAAATTTTTAAAAAATACAAAAACAGATATCTATTACACTGCTTCTGCAGTGACAAAGACAGACATCTGGAAAGTGAGTGGCTTCAAGTTCAATCCCTGTATCAACCAAGACCCACCCCCAATCCAACCATAGATGAGGTGGCCTGGGTGCTGGTCTTTCAGAGATCATACACCAAGGTCTTGTGTGCAAATGCAATGCATATTATATGGTTGGCATTATCGTGAGCAGAGTTCTAACAGCATATAACAGTGAAATCTGGTTGGCATTATCGTGAGCAGAGTTCTAACAGCATATAACAGTGAAATCTCCGAGAATGACCTGCAGTTGAATCCTAAGCAAACTACTAAATAAGGGGCTTGCAGTTGCAATGGATAATTCACAGCTCTGTACTACATAAATCAGTAGCAATGGATAATTCACAGCTGTATTACATAAATCCCTCATTTGCTGTAGATCTCCAAACATGAATTTCATCCTAAACTTGTTTTATGCTTCAAATTCCTAATACATCCGAATTGCTGGTTAAACAGAAATAATATACTCCCCCTCCATTTGTTTCTCATTAGTTGAATAAATGAATGAATAAATGACCAAACAACTAATTTATACAGTTTCTTTATAAAACAGCCCTAAAATCTCCAAACAAAGAGTGTGGGATCACCCTGGGATAAAAAACCAAAAACAACTCCCACATAATCAGACAAATATTGAAAACACAACACTACACAACGCAACACACAATCCTGAACAAAAATACAAGAACACTTCAATAAACATAAGATTTCACATTGCATAAAAAATATCTTTATGCTTGTCTGATCCCCCCCCCCCCCCTCTCACTTTCCACATACACATGACACAAGCACAATGGCCACAACAAATATGACCACAACAAATATATTATTTACTGCAATCATGGTCTAAGTTCAATTTCTCATCTGACTTTGTTAATGAACATAATAACATATCACTACAATTTGGGGGGGGGGGGGGGGGGGGGGGTGTGTTAAGGTTTGTTTTCGTTTTTGCAACAATCATTCTTACTGTGTTGACTAAATACTGTGGATTACTGAGTAAACTGAATTTGGGATCATGTAGGTCTACAGATTTATTGCTGGTCATCTTCTGATCTAGTCAAAAGTAAACTAAAAGCCCCATCACCAATTACGGAAGGCAGTGAAATGCTACACCATATGATAGTGTACATCACTACATCATGTTTGCTATCCTGCCACTAAATCAGCATCTATGATGAGAATAGGGCTATCAAAATAGATTCGTGTATAGCTCATGTAGGCTTACACGTTGTCTAAATGTGCAAATAGTAAGTACTGGGCCCTAGGCCTAGTTGACAGGTCTTGACTACGTGTACATACCTTTCCCTGTGCGGTTACATACTGCGGCAGCAAGCAGCACCTGGAAAATAGAAAATATCAATATAATTCCAAAATAATGGTGAACACGTCTAAGTCTCACCTGTAACCATGATAAACTGCACATACCATTATAAAATATAGGATCGTTACTCGATATTAGCACATTTTAGTACACAGAATCATCATGTTTTGGAGTAGGCCTAGTCAGTTGTCTGCTGTAGGCCCGAGCACGGCCAGCCAACAGATTATACAGAACGTAGATCACTTCAATCTAATGATTACAAACGATCAAATGATGTTGCCTGCATAAAGCTATGCTTACCATTTTGCTTGTCTGCAGCTGCAACGATTCACGTCAACAATACAGTCAATAGTAAGGGTAAGAGTTGGTCGGACAACGTAAATACTTCCAAGTGTCAAAAAAGATGGTGGTTGGACACGTCACTCACGTGCGATTTATGCGCTAGAAGAAAACATTACCGGTTTTATTTTTATGATGATATTGTTAAATTGCTTAGAAGGAAATGATTGAATAACTAAGTAGCATATAACTTGACGTCTATAATTTATTTTTCTGTAAAAAATATTTCATTACTAGTACAAAGAATGCGCACTTTATTATGTCAAAGGTACTACTTTTACAGACCAGCATCAACTGTGAACAGGTGCAATGGTTGAACATAAATTTATTTCCGATTCCATTAGTCAAGACCAGTAATCTTTCTTACTGATTACAAAATGACAAAATACACTTATTCCATAAAGGGAAAATATGAATTGTTCCTTCTTGCCGTGTCTTAGACAAGGAGCTGCAAGTTCCAACTTTCTGTTCTATACAGGTGTTTATATGCAGGCACATGCGCTAAAACTGAAGTTCCGTTTCTTATCGGCACAGCAGAATCTTTAACGAAATGAATCAAGAGTTTAAAAAAAATGATTAAGGAACGTGTTTTCATGAATATCATTTATGGGTAGATCAACTGATCAAATCAACACCATAGACCTATGCATTAATTAATCTGGCTGTTTTCACTGTTTACAGCAGGTTGAAAATTAGGTTTTTTATATTAATTTTATTCTTTCTTCTATCGAGGATAATGGAATAAGCACTTGTGTGCTCTTTTTTACATCTAGTCCCCGTGTGTATGCAGTTTTGTCAATTTTGTCATCCGTTCCCACAGGCACACAATGGCCTACTCTTACGAAAAGCGGAACGGGTTTTAACGTGTGCGCAGGTGTTCTGTGTGCGTTCGCACTGAGGACCTTGGTTTATAGTCTCATCCGAAGGACTTTTAGGGGGAGTGGAGTCGGCACTGATGTTAACTCCAGAGAAAAATTCTCTTGAACAAGATTCGAACCCAGGTCAGCAGATCACGAGCACATCACTCTAATCATCAGGCTATCCTGCCCCCCTCCCCCACATGTGCGCGTGCATATGTTAGCTCAGAACAGGTACAACTAAATACCACTAACGTGACATACCAGCAGCCCAGGTCTCCTCTAGCTGATGGCCTCGTGGCAGCCTAGTATTGACGGGCTTTATGTGCACTTCCAATGCTGAAGATGCGATGTAACACATCTAGGTATGGCCGGGACCAAGAGATTGAGATGCAGCATCGGAAGAGTAGGACAAAAACACACAGAAGATGAAGCCACAAAAGAAAGAAAAGTTGATTTCTCTCACAACTCCTTGAGGGAACTGCACTGAATTTTGCAGGAAGTGTGTCGTGGGCAAGTTGATTCTGGTAGAGTTCATCCATCTCCAGGTAGGAGGGTGGATTCTAGATATGCTACACCACTGATCATAGATGGCTTACTGTTCTTCATAGGTAGATTTTTTTATGTATGTGTGCGAGATGTTCTGCACGCGTTCACACACACAGACCCTTGGTTTCTAGTCTCATCAGAAAATTGGAGTCGGTCCTATCCGAATGTTTACTCCAGTGGCAAAAATCTCATTCATCAGGTACTTCAGTGAATGTATTCAAACCCTCACCCTCAGGAATCTCGAGTTCAACGCTCCAGTCATGAATCTATGCCGACTTCTCTGAAGCTTAAGAGCGATCTCAAATAACTTGTTTTGGTTGGAATTTTCTACCATTCCTGGTACCAAGAAACGGTCATGTCTTCCGCTCATATATCTAACAGAATTTGACTCCTTGCTTCTTCCCTCATCATCGATGTGATGCTCTTGCTATTTTTGGACTGTTGAATCAAACGCAAACTACGCATGCGCTTTTAACAATGGCGGCGCTTGATTGTCTGAAAGCAAAGAAGCGCTACCAACAGGCAAATAACTGATCGTGTCCGATCAACTTCAGGGGGGAAAAATCGTAAGAAATGTTTGCATTATTGCTGGACTGTGTGCTTTGTTGTTTTAATGGATGGACTAACCGGTTGCATAAATGTGCCTTCGATTTTTTTTCTCGTGTGGTGATGCCAGACAGTGAATCATTGTTGACTGATTTCCCATCAAAGTTGCAGACGAAAGGATGCTTGGGCCGATTGCACGCGCACGCTTACACATCTTATCTGCTGTAATGATAGATCTTCTCATCATTGGAAGAGACACAAACTGTGCGAACCGGACTTATGATTTGTCTTAGATGGTGATACTTTGACTTGGTTCTAGAATAAGAATGGGGAAAAGTTTGCGCAAGATCGGAGGCAGCGCGTGGGAGCATCTCGGCACGAGCAACATCTTGATGCCTTTACAGTTTACGACTTCAGACACATTTTGTAGGAGTTTTTCGACCTTTTGATGAAAAGCGTTGGAGTTTTGCCTACTTAAAAGATCTGTATCGATTCGCATTTGCATCGATTCGTATTGTGAATGCGATTTTGATTATTTGAGAACAGCACCAAAAAAAAAGTATATAAATATATATTTTAAAGTCTTTAACACTTAACTTCCCTTAAGGTATCAGTGCACACATTTATTTACAACATAATTATGTTATTGAATAAATTTATTTTTTCCATTTTTAATTGCTAGCAAAATCATGAATCAAAGGAGCTCTCTCTGCCAAGGAACAAGTTAACATTGTCACTACAGGAACACACAGGTGACTCTGGATGATATTAATGCTAACACAGAAAAAAGGAACAAAATTTAATTTTGGAAACTGCCCTGAATTTGAATGCAGCACTGCACAGTGCTAGTTTTGCAAAGGGCATCAAGGGATCAACAAGCAAAAGTTTAAAATTATAAAAAGCATTTTTGAATTATTGAAAGGATAAAATCAATACAATATAATTCTAAGACAATGCATGTAAACTTTGGAAATGGTTTTTAAAGTTAAATGCATTTTGAACTTATATTTCATGCATGTATTTTTGTTTCTTTTATTTATTTATTTTTATCGTTGCTACTTGTACTGCCAGTGGTATGGATTGCTGTACAGCTCGTCCACAATTCAGCCATTACTTAAAAATTAATTTTTTTAAATTAATGTTATTTCATATAGTTATACTATAGCATATGTGGGTGACTGACTATAAGTATCAAGCCCATAATTTGCATTGAAGTTTATTTTCGTTTACAAGCAGAAGCTACTTTTGCATCTTTGCAGGTAGAAGAAAGTGAACAAATTAGCTTGTTCAAAGTGGTTGCTCTACAGCTACTGAAGAAGATTATCATTTATACTTGTATTAGTTGTAAAGAGTACTACTTCTTAGATAATTCAATGATCTTTTCTTATTGAAGTGCTTTAAAGAATCATTTTTAAATCTTTCATTTATAATTCACACATCAGTTTGTTTAGTTTACCGTTACAAGATTCAGCAATATATATGAATACCATACATTATAAGATTATCATTATTATTATTGTTATTATTATTGTTATTGTAGCGTACAGATACTGAGACAGCATGAACACTCATGAATATGTTCTCGTGAAAACACACACACACACACACACACACACACACACACACACACACACACACACACACACACACAAGCATACACACACACACACACATACAAGCATACACACACACACAAGCATACACACACACATACAAGCATACACACACACACAAGCATACACACACACACACACTCAAACACGCACACACTCATACACACACACACACACACTCATACACACTCACACACCAACACACCACACACACACACACACACACACACCACACACACACACACACACACTCACAGTCACAGTGTCACACAGACTGGTGTTTTTGGGGGTAGAGAGTCATAACTGCTTTCTTCAGGTTAACTCTCAAATGAAAACTTTATCCTGAAATACAAGCAAATACAATAGCACAGCATTTAAAAACAGATAATTGTTGCTGATGTCGGTGAATTGGCAACAATTTTTTGCTTTGATGTCACTATGCAACACTTTACACAGCTTCTTTGTCTTTAGTTTGGTTGATCGCATGCTTTCTCATTACCTTGTGAGGTTTATGATATATTTGAATATATATTTTAGTAAATATTTACTTCTTTTTGTCTCCAACTGTTTTTACTTGTCAAAAATTACTGTTGAGCTTATATGCTGTTTTATAGTTGAATATCACTTTATTATCACTTCTCTTTTTCACCAACTGATTTTACTTGTCAAATTTCCTTCAGTGTTTCATTGTTGAAGTCAGTCATGTCCAGAGGTTCCACCATTTAATCTCAGTACATGTATAAAAAGCAAGCTTCATAACGACATTATAAGCTTTCTAATATTGAACTGTACACTAGTACATAACTTTTTCTGATGTTCTTTCTTTATTTAATTTTAAATCAAATAAGTTTTTTTTCTTACATTCTTTAGTTTTTAAGGTGCACACATTTTTTTTCTGATGTTCTTTTCCTGTTTTTAAAGCTTGTGTGCATAGTGCACTTTTGTAATGCTGTTGCTCTGTTTATCATATTTTTTTGATTTTCATTCTGTCTTTTTTTTGGTGGTCTTAAAATTTTTTTATAATATTTGATTAAGCTGTGGTGTTGTTCAAAGTTTGTGTACATTTTTGTAATGTTGTTGGTCTGTTTTGAAAGTATGAAAATTTGTATGATTTCTTACTTTTTTGTTTTGTTTTTGGTATCTTGAAAAAAAATTGTTTAAGATGTAATTGAGGTGTGTTGTTGTCAGTGTTTCTGATGGTCATCTTCTGTTTTCAGGTGCTTCTTTACTCCCCGTGCAGCAGGTTTGGTGCAGGTGGATTAGAGTGATGCGTCTGTTGTGAAGGCGGTGAGGCAGGTATGCTTGGCATCGGCATACACCTGCCCTCCCTGTCGCTGTCCTCATTGACATGCTGAGAAGGCAAAGGTAGGCCCCACATAGTTCCTTCCCATCAGTCTCTGTGTCAGTTTCCTTTATTACCAGTGTCCAGGACAGAAATATATTATTATATAATAAAATTGTACCTCGTCATCATATGCAAAGCTTTCATAAAAGCTCTCTATATATAATGTAGAAAAAAAAGTCCTGCTGGTATTGAAGAGTTTTCATGGCTTAATGATTTACAGTGAAATGTCCTGTTGATAAACAGCCCTGGGGACTGGGTAGTTGGCCTTTGGAGAACATCTCCAATGCTGACTCTATACCCTCTTGGCCAAGAGAGTGGGGATGTACTGTGGGCAAGGCATCTCACCTATTATCAAGTTTCTGCCCAATTTCCGAAACAGCAGCTTCCTCCTCTGCTGTTTTGGAGGTCATCGAACACGACAGACAAACAACAGAGTTTTTATGGCTCTGTAATTTGTAAATCACTTTTCTGATAAGTGATATTTAGACTTTTCTTGGCTCTATGATTTGTGAAGCACTCTTTTGAGAAGTGATATTTATTTATAAATTAAGAGTTTTCATAGCTGCCTCTGTGAAACGCCTTACTGAGTGATAATTGATATGTATAGTTTTCATGGCTCTGTGATTCGTGAAACATTCTTCTGATAAGTGATAAAACTGAGGCATAGAGAATGTCTTTGTGACATGCCCTGCTGATATGCAGAATTTTCGTGGAGCTCTGTAACTCATTAATTGATGCATAATTTGTAATTTATGAAAGTTTGACTCAGCACAGCTAAATATTTTGATAAACATCCTGCTCATTTTCAGAGTTTTCTTAAAAAAAATATGAACCACTGTGGCCATATTCAAAGTGTTTATCATATCTGTTTGTGACACATTCTGTTCATATTCAATTTCTGTTGGTATTTATAATTGATTTGTTCAACATTCTAGACATATTCCAAATTTTCATAACGTTTTCTCTCAGTGAAAATTCCAGTCCATATTCACAGTTCAGTTTTTATCCTGTATCTTTGTGAAATATTTCACTCACAAAAGAGTTTTTCATTTTTCTGTTTAAATTGTGAAACTTCTTGTTCCTGTCCAGAGTTTTCATAGATATGTGAAAGAGTATGTGGTGATATTCATAGTTTTCATATCTATATGACAGTACATTATGTTAGCTTCAGGCTGTTTGTGAAACACTCAAGTCTGTTTATGAGTTTTCAAAGCTCGTTTCAATAGGATACAATATAACAGTATCAGTCTATTTGTGAATGTCTGTTCATGCTCAGAGTTTGTTTTTATAGCTCTTTATTTATATAATTCTTTAACATTCTATTCACATTCTCTCTCTCTCTCTCTCCTCTCTCTCTCTCTCTCTCTCTCTCTCTCTCCTCCTCTCTCTCTCTCTCTCTCTCTCTCCTCTCTCTCTCTCCTCTCTCTCTCTCTCTCTCCCCCTCCCTCCTTCCCCCTCTCTCCCTCTTCGAGATATTGTTGTGGTTGCCACAAGCACTAGTCAGAATGCATAGGGGAGTGGTTATCTCACAAGCAGAAAGAGCAGCATTCTGACTTAGCAAAGGATCTTGCCGAGAAGTAGTCCTTTGGGATATAAACGATCATTCTCACCTGCTACGCAACAGTGTAAATATGTGTATGGGGATATGAACAATCATTGTCACCTGTTTTGCAACAGTGTATTTATGTGGATGGGGATATGAATGGTCATTGTCACCTGTTACACAACAGAGTAAGTGTGGATAGATATATGAATGATCATTGTCATGTGTTACACAACAGTGTTATTGTGGATAGGGATATGAATGATCATTGTCATGTGTTACACAACAGTGTGAATGTGGATAGGGATATGAATGATCATTGTCATGTGTTACTCAACAATGTGGATAGAGATATGAATGGTCATTGTCACCTGTTACACAACAGAGTAAGTGTGGATAGGGATATGAATGATCATTGTCATGTGTTACACAACAGTGTTATTGTGGATAGAGATGAATGATCATTGTCATGTGTTACTCAACAGTGTTATTGTGGATAGGGATATGAATGATCATTGTCATGTGTTACACAACAGTGTGAATGTGGATAGAGATATGAATGATTATTGTCATGTGTTACTCAACAATGTGGAGAGATATGAATGATCATTGTCATGTGTTACACAACAGTGTGAATGTGGATAGGGATATGAATGATTATTGTCATGTGTTACTCAACAATGTGGATAGAGATATGAATGATCATTGTCACCTGTTACACAACAGAGTAAGTGTGGATAGGGATATGAATGATCATTGTCATGTGTTACACAACAGTGTGAATGTGAATAGGGATATGAATGATCATTGTCATGTGTTGCACAACAGTGTGAATGTGGATAGGGATATGAATGATCATTCTCACCTGTTACATAAAAATGTAAATGTGCATATGGGTATGAACAGTCATCACCTGTTACACAACAGTGTAAATGTGCATAGGGGTATGAACTATCATTCATTTCTACATGTATGGAATGTTTCACAACAGTGTGAATGTGGATAGGCATATGAACAATCATTGTCACCTGTTACATGTAAATGTGGATGGGGACATGAATGATCATTGTCACCTGTTACATGTAAATGTGGATGGGGACATGAATGATCATTGTCACCTGTTACATGTAAATGTGGATGGGGACATGAATGATCATTGTCACCTGTTACATGTAAATGTGGTTGGGGGACATGAATGATCATTGTTACCTGTTACATGTAAATGTGGTTGGGGACATGAATGATCATTGTCACCTGTTACATGTAAATGTGGATGGGGACATGAATGATCATTGTCACCTGTTACATGTAAATGTGGATGGGTACATGAATGATCATTGTCACCTGTTACATGTAAATGTGGTTGGGGACATGAATGATCATTGTCACCTGTTACATGTAAATGTGGTTGGGGACATGAATGATCATTGTCACCTGTTACATGTAAATGTGGATGGGGACATGAATGATCATTGTCACCTGTTACATGTAAATGTGGATGGGGACATGAATGATCATTGTCACCTGTTACATATGTCATTGAAAGTGTGCACTGTACTTCATCAGTTCATGTACTCATTATGTATAATTTGTCATCTCAGTTTGGGGGGGTGGGGGTGGGGGAGAGAACTAACTAACTAGCACATCTTTCTATTACCAAAAAGCCCCCAACCCCACCAACAAGGAAGATAGACATTCATTTCCTACAGCTGGATATGGAGTGTAAGGTTTTTTGAAACTAATGAGTCAATATGAATTTTTTAATGCAGATCTGATATCTCATAATGATACATCATTTCCTTGTTCCCTCCCCACCCCCCTACCCATCTATTCAAAGAGAGAGTGGAGAGAGAGAGAGAGAGAGAGAGAGAGAGAGAGAGAGAGAGAGAGAGAGAGAGAGAGAGAAAGAAAGAGAGAGAGAAAAAGGAAGAAAAGAAGGGGTAGAAGAAGAAGCAGATTTAAAAAGAAGCATGATTAAATTCAAGACGTCTCTGATCTTTTTCTTGGAACAGAAGATCTTGTTTTGGTTTTGTCAAGTCACTGTACATAATCACATCACAGAGATTTGAAGGAATGGAGTCTGCAGTCAGTCAGACTCAGTGCGAGCTTTTCTTTTTTTTCTCAAAAAGTCTTGTCAGAACCATCGTTGGCTTTTGTGTTTAGGTCTGCTGTCGCTCTTTGTAAATGAACTAGGTCATTGATCGCCCTTTTCCGTCAGTCTAGAGAGTGTCATGTTCTGTGAGGATGTTGAGATGTCTGCGATAACAGTATGAATGTTCATGACAAAAGAGTTGGTCAATTAAGAATGGTTTAGTTGAAAAGGTTGGTAACAGGTTGATGTGATAGAGGAGCGAAGGAAGTCATACTCATAGAAGCAATCCTTTAAAGTGAATGTGGGGCCTCGTGTGTGTGTGTGTGTGTGTGCGTGTGTGTGTTTTGTGTGTGTGTTTTGTTGTGTGTGTGTGCGTGTGTGTTTGTGAGAGAGAGAGAGAGAGAGAGGAGGGAGGGGGACAGAGAGTGAGTGTGTGTGTGTGTATACTGTGTGTGTGTGTGTACATACATGGTGTCAGGTGCTAACATGGGGAAAGAGAACGTCAGTGTGTATGATAGAGCGTGTGTGTGTGTTAGACTGTTACTGAGTGGATGTGTGCATGCCTGCTTGTGTGCACACATGTGTACATGTTCATGTACACATGTATACATACTTTTGGGCATGTAGTATACAGTCTTGCAGTGAGTAAGCAGTTTCACATGTGTTGATGTCGTTTCCATTTTTCTGGGGGGGGGGGGGGGGTGTTTTTGTTTTGCAGATAGCTATTTCAGTGGCTCTATCTGGCAGTCTGTATTTAGCCTGTACACACACACACACACACACACACACACACACACACACACACACACACACACACACACACTTACACACACACATCACACACACACACACACATTTACACACACACTCACACACACACTACACACACACGTGACAACACACACACTTACACACACACTACATCAAACACGCTTACACACACACATACACACACTTTACATCAACACACACATTACATCAAACACACACACACACACACACACAACACACACACACACACACACACACACACACACACACAACACACACACACACACACACCAAGAAACAGCCAGCAACCTCTCACTGTTCCCTGTCTCAAAAACTGGCCACAGAGAAAAGCATTCTGCTGCTCTCTCTCTCTGTCGAATGCTGCTGCGCGTTGAGTTGTTGGTTGAATATATCATCGTGACCCAGCTCCGTTATTCGTTACATATAAAACTGCTGCTATGTCAGCAGTACACTCAGTAATAGGCAGTACATATAAACTGGTGGCTTGAGATCGTGTAGACTACAGTCTACAGCTAGGCAGGCAGGTAGTTGTATGCATGCATATGTAAGCTTGCGCGCATATGTATGGACATAATGTCATATGTAGACATGCATGCAGGTGCGAATATGTCCCCACTTGTGCAGGCTAGCATGCATTTATGCACACTATGCATGCGTGTGTGCACTCACACACATAGTAAGATACTGGCATACATGCACACACACATGCGCGAGTCACACACACATACAGTGATACACACACACACACACACAAAGTCACACACACATACAAACACACACAGAGTTACAGAAACTTACACACACACACACACACACTCAGTCATACACACACTCATACACACACACAGTCACACACACACACACATGACAGTCACACACACACACTCACTCTACTTTTTTCTATCCCTCTCTTTTTGTCTCTCTCTCTCTCACACACACACATGCGTGTGGATGGGGATATGAATTTATGTGTGAATTTGTGAATTATGAATTTGTTATGAATTTTTTTTCTTTAGATAGATGGCTTGATGAAAAACCCCCAAATGCACTGCTTATTCAATGTACTATCTGAATTATAAAAGTTTGACTTTGACTTTGACACACACACACATGCACATGTATGCACTCTTTCTCTCTACTTTTTTCTGTCCATTGCTTTTTGTCTCACACATACATGCACGCACGCACGCACATACGCGTGCCGCCCGCGCGCACCCCCCCCCCCCCCCCCAACTTCTAATCCTCCAAAACAGACAACATATCCAGAACAATCCCCTTTGACACAAATTGCCAAACAAATATATTAATCAGCATTTCATATACACTCACGTGGAGGGGGGGTGGGGGGGGGGGGGGGTGGGGGGACTCCACTCATAGTTTACCTTTATGACTCTTCCCCCCCCCCCCCCCCCTTCCCCTCGTCTTTTTTGTTGTTGGTCAGAATCACCTGACATACCCGGGTGTTGGCAACTTTTTTCCTCCTCTCTTTTCCCCCCTTCTGTCTGGAAAAAGAGGGAAGAGTTTTGTCCCCTGATCAAAGCATTGGTTTCTTGTTGCTTTGAGACATTGATCTGTTTTCCGCTCATGAATGCTTTGCCTGTGTCAGGTGCGTGAGTCAGTCAGCTCTGTGGTGACAAATTGAGAGGGATAGGATTGGTATTTTGTGTGAGTGAGTGTGTGTGTGTGTCGTGTGTGTGTGGTGTCAAGTGTGTGTGTGGTGTCAAGTGTGTGTGTGTGTGACTACTGTGACTGTGTGTGAGTGTGTGTGTAGTGTGTGTGTAGTGTGTGTGGTGAGTGTGTGTGTATGTGGTATTTTGTGTGAGTGAGTGTGTGTGTGTGTTGTGTGTGTGATGTCAAGTGTGTGTGTGACTGTCAAGTCAAGTCAAGTCAAGTCAAAATTTTATTTCCAGATGGTACATTGAATAAGCAATGCATTTGCTTTTTTTCATCTAAGAACAAATTTCGTAATGATTATACTAAGACATTACGTTATTGCATCATTTACCGTTAACTTAAACCAGTAAAAAAAGAGGAAAAATCGATAAGGAGATACATTGAAAGTACAAATTACCACATATACATATACATGCACACACATACTCATGCATGCCTGAGCGCGTGCGCGCTCACGTCCACACACACATTTAAATAAAAATGTTTTAAGAATTAAAAAAAGAAAATCATAAAACATCAGGACAAACAAATTACTTCACCTACTGTTACATCCATTCTTTCACGTTTATACTTTAGATAATAAAAAGGTACAAGAATAAAACGTTAGAAAATACTAGGCATTCGTCATTACTGACAATATTACCTTCAATGACCTCCCTCCTCTCCTCCTCCACACCCAGCAAACGTGTGCTTTTTTTGCGTTCATACTTTTCAAATAGCGCTTTTAAAAAAAAGACATATTCACACAATAGCTATCAAAGCAAGATAAGGCAAATAAGATTATAATAATGATTATCATAATAGAGATACAATTATAACAACAATCGTCCATCACCATGAGACAACAATATAACAAATGATCCCCATCACCATGAGACAACAACATAACCATGATAACAGAAAAGCATTAGAAAGGATGGGGTGGGGGAGGAGTATCAAGGGGGAAGGGGAAATACACCTTCAATCAAATTAATAGTTTAAAAAAAAAAAAAGAAAAAGACTGTGTGTGTGTGTGTGTAGTGTAGTGTGTGTGTGTGTGGTGTGCCACTGTGTGTGTGTAGTGTGTGTCACTGTGTGTGTGTAGTGTGTGTCACTGTGTGTTGTGTGTGTATGTGGTGTGTGTATGAGTGTGTAGTTTGTGTAGTGTGTGTGTATGTAGACTTTGTGTGTGTATGTAGTGTGTGTGTGTGTGTAGTGTGTGTGTATGTAGTGTGTGTGTATGTAGTGTGTGTGTGTGTAGTGTGTGTATGTAGTTGTGTGTGGGTATGTGTGTGTGTGCACTGATGCCTTTGTGTATGTGGGAGCACACACTTAAATGTCTGTGTGCACAGATATGGACAGGGAGGTGTGTGTGTGAGAGAGAGAAAGTGTTGGTGTGTGTTTGACTGTGAGTGAGTGAGTGAGAGAGAGAGAGAGAGAGAGAGAGTGAGTTAGAGGGAGAGAGCGAGAGAGAGAAAGAGAGAATATGATTGTTAATGTATTCTCTGTGTGTGTGTGAGAGATTTATTTATTTATTTATTTATTTTATTTATTCTTTTATATCGAGGATAATGGAATAAGTTTTCATGTGCTTTTTTACATCCAGTCCCCGTGTGTATGCGTTTTTGTAAATTTTGTCATCTGTTTCCACCGGCACACAATGGCCTACTCTTCCGAAAAGCAGAACAGGATTTAACGTGTGCGCAAGATGTTCTGCATATGTTAGAACACGGGGCCTCGGTTTATAGTCTCATCCGAAGGAGAGAGAGAGAGCGAGAGAGACAGAGAGACACAATATGAATATTCTGAGAGAGAGAGAGAGAGAGAGAGAGAGAGAGAGAGAGAGAGAGAGAGAGAGAGAGAGAGAGAGAAGGTGCTCACTGGCTAGAACTGTCAGTGTAAAATGTTGAGAATGTGAGCATGCAAATTATGATGGGAATGCGATGGACTGGAACCACGTAGAAAAAAGAAAGAAGAAAAATGTTGAAGGAATGCATAAGCCCATCACCCCACCCCACCATCCAGCCCCTAGTCTTCTTTTCCACAATGGTATCAAAGACAATTCAAAGAGAGAAACCAGAACAGTAGAAGCAAAAACCCACTTGGCTATTTTGGACATTGTACAAAGCATCAGAGAGAGAGAGAGAGAGAAGAGAGAGAGAGGGAGGGAGGGAGGGGTGGGGGCAGCAGAGCTAAGGAAAACCCAAATTTCCAGGTATTTAAAAACAAAGGTGTTGATGGGAGTGGTGTGTAAGTGTGGGCATGTGTGTGTATGAGAGAGCGTGTGTGTGCAAGCGGATGAACAGTACACGAAGGGTTAACTCTGTACACATGATGAGTACATTTCGCGCGCGCACACACACACACACACACACACTCATCAATTTGTGTCAAAAATCTTCATAGGCATGAGAGTGTGTGAACAAGCTGTTTGTTACCTCGCCTGGCAAACCAGCAAACCAGCGGCATTACAACACCCCCTGTTTCCTTTCACTCACACACACACATGCGCTGGCCCGCGCACACACATGCGCGCATGCACACATGCTCTCCCAATGCATGTAATATATGCTAGTATTACTTCAGACACACACACACACTCCCAATACATACATGTATACATACAATGATACA
>CM054160.1:46840377-46842877 GCA_028751875.1 Rapana venosa
ACAGAAATGGTCCAGAACTGGGCTGTGTGTGCCATGTTGTCAGTGTCTGGAGGTGGTTATTCAAGACATGACACCAGACGTGGCCCAGCCTAGTATAGTAGAGCTCTGGGGGGAAAACTCTGGGGACTGTCGGGGTCACTATGACAGACTGCAGACTTTGCCATCCAGACAGGATTAAAGTTAGGACAGCCAGGCAACACAGAACAAGAAGAATTCGAGATATTGATTATGAGTGGAAAAAGGTTGGAAAAATGCATTGTTTTTTTTGGTGTGTGTGATTGTTAAGAAAGTGTGTGTGTGTGCGAGTGTGTGAGTGTGTGTGTGTGTGTGTGTGTGTGTGTGCACGCACAAAGGTGCGCATGGTCAGGGTTATGCATTTGTGGATGTGCGCACTAGTGTGTGTGGATATTTAAATCTAAGATGAGTATGTGTTACTATGTAGTGAAGAAAGTTGTACAAAAGAAAAAGCAGTTCTAAAGACAAATGAAGAAAGAGCAAAAGAACCCCCACACACAAAAAAAAAAAAAATAAAAAATAAGAGGACGGTTTAAAGAATTACAGGAAAAAAACAGAAAGGGGGAGGGGGGGGGGAGTGGCAAATGAGACAGACACAGAGAGGGAGGCAGACAGTGACAGAAAAAGTGAAAGACAATAGCAAGAGAGAGAGAGAGGAGGAGAGAGAGAGAGAGGAGGCAGGCAGGCAGGCAGGCAGGCAGGCAGATGAAAACACCTGGAGAAACAGATTAAAGAGGCACACAGAGAGAGAGAGAGAGCAGAGAGAGAGAGAGAGAGAAGAGAAGAGAGAGAGGAAGAGAGAGAATCAGAATCAGACAGACGAAAACACCAGGAGAAACAGAGTAATTAAACAGGCACACACATACACACA
Organism: Rapana venosa; assembly: GCA_028751875.1. NCBI lineage: Eukaryota > Metazoa > Mollusca > Gastropoda > Neogastropoda > Muricidae > Rapana > Rapana venosa. The sequence continues at coordinate 46,841,264 of CM054160.1, forward strand.
CACACACACCACACACACACACACACACACACACACACACACACACACACACACACACACACACACACCACTCTTGCATATCAGAGAGAGAGAGAGAGGGGTGGGTGGTGGGGAGGGGGTGCTATCAGTGTATCACATGGAGGGGATGAACAGAAGAGTAGATAAGATACAGACAGGCAGGAGGAGGGCAGTCTCTCTCTCTGTCTCTGTCTCTGTCTCTCTGTCTCTCTGTCTTCTCTCTCTCTCCTCTCTCTCTCCTCTCTCTCTCTCTCTCTCTCTCTCTCTCAATACACCATCATGTTATGCCACCCGCCTTAATTCAGCCCCCCTGGGTGGTATGGAGTGGAAGCTGAGATAAATTCTGATTTCATATTTATAAAGCATGGCAATACCATTGCCACTCATATGGTATGTCTGTACACTACACAGTGAATTGGATGGGCAGTACAAGGCATGGAAACTATGAGAGGAAATAACTTGTGTTCCAGAGAGGGAGGGAGGGAGGGAGAGAGACTGTATCACCAGAGAGAGAGAGAGAGAGAGAGAGACATAGAGACAGAGAGACAGAGAGGAGCTTTGGAGAATGAATCCTGTTTGTAATTCTGAGCCGAGAGTTTTTGTTGTGAGAAAGCATGAGAATTATATACTCATGTATTCAATATATATACACCCATATGTGTGTATTGAATACTGGTTGGATATATTTGCTGTAATTTTTTATATGTATACATGTGTGTGTGTATGTGTGTGTGTGTGTGTGTGTGAGAGAGGGGTAGGGGGAGAGAGAGAGAGAGAGAGAGAGAGAGAGAGAGAGAGAGAGAGAGAGAGAGAGAGAGTGTGTGTTATAGACATAAAATCTGGTGGTTTTGACATTCCAAGCTTAGGAGTTGTCCGTTTGTGAGAACATGAGACAGATAGTAGAAAGTTCTAGGATATGCTGACCTTGTGATACTGGCGAAAGTAGTCTAGATAAACCTGGCTCTGCACACTAAAGGAGAACAATGTCAGTATCATGTCATGTGTCACACAGCACAATGTCAGTATCATGTCATGTGTCACACAGCACAATGTCAGTATCATGTCATGTGTCACACAGCACAGTGTCAGTATCATGTCATGTGTCACACAGCACGATGTCAGTATCATGTCATGTGTCACACAGTGTCAGTATCATGTCATGTGTCACACAGAACAATGTCAGTATCATGTCATGTGTCACACAGAACAATGTCAGTATCATGTCATGTGTCACACAGCACAATGTCAGTATCATGTCATGTGTCACACAGCACAATGTCAGTATCATGCCATGTGTCACACAGCACAATGTCAGTATCATGTCATGTGTCACAAGCACAATGTCAGTATCATGTCATGTGTCACAAGCACAATGTCAGTATCATGTCATGTGTCACACAGCACAGTGTCAGTATCATGTCATGTGTCACGCAGCACAATGTCAGTATCATTCATGTTCACACAGCACAGTGTCATGCATGTTCACACAGCACAATGTCAGTACAGTCATGGTCACACAGCAAAAGTCAGTTTCAGTCATGTGTCACACAGCACAATGTCATGTCAGTGTACACAGCACAAGTCAGTATCGTGTCA
>CM054160.1:46855377-46860377 GCA_028751875.1 Rapana venosa
TTGTGTGCAATGACGTGTTTCTCTTGTGTGCAATGACGTGTTTCTCCTGTGTGCAATGACGTGTTTCTCCTGTGTGCAATGACGTGTTTCTCCTGTGTGCAATGACGTGTTTCTCCTGTGTGCAATGACGTGTTTCTCCTGTGTACAGTGACGTGTTTCTCTTGTGTGCAATGACGTGTTTCTCCTGTGTACAGTGACGTGTTTCTCCTGTTTACAGTGACGTGTTTCTCCTGTTTACAGTGACGTGTTTCTCCTGTGTGCAATGACGTCTTTCAGTGATGTGTTTCTCCTGTGTACAGTGACGTGTTTCTCCTGTTTACCGTGACGTCTTTCAGTGACGTGTTTCTCCTGTGTACAGTGACGTGTTTCTCCTGTTTACCGTGACGTCTTTCAGTGACGTGTTTCTCCTGTGTACAGTGACGTGTTTCTCCTGTTTACAGTGACGTCTTTCTCCTGTGTACAGTGACGTCTTTCTCCTGTGTTCAGTGACGTCTTTCTCCTGTGTTCAGTGACGTGTTTCCCGTTTCTCCTGTTTACAGTGACGTCTTTCAGTGATGCGTTTCTTCTGTGTATAGTGACGTGTTTCTCCTGTGTACAGTGTTTTCTCCAATGTATAGTGACGTGTTTCTCCTGTGTACAGTGTTGTGTTTCTTCCGTGTACAGTGACGTGTTTCTCCTGTGTACAATGACGTGTTTCTCCTGTGTTTCAATGACGTGTTTCTCCTGTGTGCAATGACGTGTTTCTCCTGTTTGCAATGATTTTGTTGTGTTTTCCTGTGTGCAATGACGCGTTTCTCCCGTGTGCAAAGAGTTTTTTTTCTCCTGTGTGCAATGACGTGTTTCTCCTGTGTGCAATGACGTGTTTCTCCTGTGTGCAATGACGTGTTTCTCCTGTGTGCAATGACGTGTTTCTCCTGTGTGCAATGACGTGTTTCTCCTGTGTGCAATGACGTGTTTCTCCTGTGTGCCCAAAGACGGTTCTCCTTGTGAATGAGTGTTTCTCTGTTTTACAGTGCGTGTTTCTCTGTGTGCAATGGCGTTTTTTCTCCTGTTACAGTGACGTGTTTCTCCTGTGTGCAATGGCGTGTTTCTCCTGTTTACAGTGACGTGTTTCTCCTGTGTGCAATGGCGTGTTTCTCCTGTTTACAGTGACATGTTTCTCCTGTGTGCAATGGCGTGTTTCTCCTGTTTACAGTGACGTGTTTCTCCTGTGTGCAATGGCGTGTTTCTCCTGTTTACAGTGTTGTGTTTCTCCTGTGTGCAGTGACGTGTTTCTCCTGTGTACAGTGTTGTGTTTCTCCTGTGTACAGTGACGTGTTTCTCCTGTGTGCAATGACGTGTTTCTCCTGTGTACAATGACGTGTTTCTCCTGTGTGCAATGACGTGTTTCTCCTGTGTACAGTGACGTGTTTCTCCTGTGTGCAATGACGTGTGTCTCCTGTTTACAGTGACGTGTTTCTCCTGTTTACCGTGACGTCTTTCAGTGATGTGCTTCTTCTGTGTATAGTGACTTGTTTCTCCTGTGTACAGTGTTGTGTTTCTCCTGTGTGCAATGACGTATTTCTCCTGTGTGCAATGACGTGTTTCTCCTGTGTGCAATGAGGTGTTTCTCCTGTGTGCAATGACGTATTTCTCATGTGTACGTGTTTTGTTTTCTGGGGGACACAATGAAAATTTTCATGTGCGCAATGCAAGTTTTTCCTGTGCGAATGACCATTCTCCTGTGTGAAATGTTTTTTTTCCTTGTTTCTCCCTTTTTGTATAATGTTTTTTTTGCCTTTGTTTTCCCCCGTACAAGGGCATGTTTTTTGTTCAATGACGGATTCTCCTGCTTACAATGACGCGATTCTCCCCCCAATGACGTGACCCCCACCCCCCGACGTGCGGATTCTCCCGGAATGACGTGTTTTCCCGGTACTTGACGTGTTTTTCCCCGAAACAATGACGCAAATTTTCTGCGTGGTGTTCCCTAATACAAAGACGTATTCTTGCATCTAATGACGTGATTTCCGCACCGACATGATTTCCCCGCGACATCGACGTGTTCCCTGCGTCAAAGACTGATTCTCTTGCGTACTCGACGCGTTCCGCATACAATGACGTATTTCCCGGTACAATGAGCGATTTTACCAGGTACAAGCGTGATTCCCAGCGTACAATGACGTGATTCTCCGCTACAATGACGCGATTCTCCAGCGTCAATGACGTGTCTTTCTGTATTCGTGTGGAGACACGACAGGGGAGGGTGGAATCCTTTTTTCAGGGGCGGTTCTCTTAAGGTTCCCGGGCTTGTTTAAAATGTTTTCTGCCTCTTCTCTCGTCCTTTGTCTCTGTCTTTTTCTTCTCTCTCTCTCCCCTCCCCTCTCTCTCTCTCTCTCTCTCTCCTCTCTCTCTCTCTCTCTTTTTTCTTTGGTGGGGTTGGACGGTGGTGGTTGTAGCAGAGTTCTTTCTTTTTTTGGTTGTATCAGGTTGCCAGCAGGAGTCCCGATTCGGAACTGAATAAAGCAGCCGGACCTCGTTCCCCATTGATAGCAGACTTTTTCCCCTTTTCCCCAAGCTTTCATAAATTGTGGACTTTTGTATTATTGTTGAAAACCGAGGTGCCGGGTTTGAACAGCAATTCACATCTTTCATGCAGATAACATTTCAAAAATTAGCATCTCTTGTGTGCTAAAGGTTAGGCCTTTTGTAAATCCAGGAGGGGAGACGTGACCTTTTCTTGGCAAGAAAACAAACACTGTTTTTAAAAAATTTCATCACTATCATTAAAGACAATGTTTTGGGAGATTTCATCACTTTTTGTCTGAAAGAAAAAAAAGGGGGGGGTGGGGGGGTAATCGCAAAAAAATTGGGTCAGGAAGGCTGAGCGATTAATACCATTTTTTGCAAGGGGGAAGGGGGAGGAGTTTGGGGTGGGGGGTGGGGGAGGATGGAAGCAGATGAAAGGGGGTCTGAAGTTTGGAGTTGTGGGACATTGTGGAAAATTTTGGGGGGCATTGTGGAAAGTTGTGGGACATTGTTTGGAAAATTTGGGAATTTGGGGGTTTGGAAGTTGTGGGACATTTGTGGAAAGTTGTGGAAAATTTTTTGGAAGTTGGGACATTGTGGGAAAGTTTTGGGACATGTGGGGGGAAGTTGTGGGACATGGTGTTGGTGGATGTTCCAGATTCCTTAAAGGGTGGGGGGATGCAGGGCAGCAGGCTTTTGTCACTGTGGTATTTTTTTTGTCACAGGGGGGGGTGGGGGGGACTTGTGGGCTGTCCCCTGCAGTGGAAAAAAAAGGGGGGGTTGTTGTTTTTTTAACTTGGTGCTTGGGGAATAATTAAAGAACTGACCCGTATTAACCCCCGCAGTGGTTTTCCCCCCCCCCCCCCCCCCCCCCCCCCCCCCCCCCCCCCCCACCCCCCCCCCCTTTATTACTCCTCCCCTTCCACCCCTTTTTTCATGCACATTTGTACCTTTGATCTTGTATCATTTGCATTGAATGAAACATATCATTTTCTCACCCCTTTTTAAAAACCAAGCACCCCCCCCCCCCCTCCAACATTTTACCCCCATTTTTTCCTTCTTGGAGAACTTTTTGGAGAAATTGCTAATTTATGTAAAATCTTATGTAGAGTCTAGAAGGTTGGGTTTTTTTTTCTTAGAAAAAAAGCAAAGGTTTTGTGTAAATGATATCAAACACGATTTTTTTTTCTCTGATAATCTTTTTTCTGTTTTTCCGACTTAAGATACAACTGACAACATTTGGTCAAATGTTGTCAGACTCTAGACCTACTAGCGGTAGATGCGAGTTTCCAGCTTTTGTTTGTTCATTTTTCAACTTATGTCTTTAAAAATGTTAAACTAAATTTCATTTTAATCATTTTTCCGTAAGTTTTTTTTAAAAAAATCATAAAGTTTTCTCTTTTTTTTTCTTCTTCAACTGAAGACGTATTTTTATTTTTCGACCTTAAGTTCTCAAATCTTTCAACTTCTGTCTGTTCTTTGTAGAATCAATTTTCAACTTAAGTGGGGTTTTTTCCTTTTTATCATAAGTCTTTTGATATTCAACTGAAAGCTTTTTTTAAATCTTAAAATTTTCGTAGTTTTCTTTTGTTTGTTTGTTTCTTACCTAAAGTTTTGTTAAAAATAATTTTTCAACTTATATCTTTTTATTTTCAGGTTAAGTAGTGGGTTGTTTTGTGTGTTTCTGCTTTGTTCTTTTTTTGTTTTTTTGGTGTTTTTTTTCAAGTTGTCGTCTACAACACAGTTAAACAAGATTGATACCGTGAGATTTTTCTGTGGGTTTAAATGAGTGGTTGGTAGGCTTTGGTTTCCGACAGACAGACGGGTAGATTACCCAGGTATTGCTTGAGCACTACCCCTCACTGTCCTGCTGGAAGTGTGTGGCTGTGCTTGGACTGGAGAGGTATGCCAGATTGAATGCTGGTCTGTGCATGGCTCATTGGTTACTGAATGTGTTGTTTTATGTGGCACTTAACTGTGGCGGTGGGGGTAGGGGGTGGGGTTGGAAGAGAAGGGGGGGGGGGGGGGGGGGGGGGGGGATGGGTAGTGGAGATGGTATTGTTGGTTGTGGAAGATTTAAGGAAGGGAAATGTGTGTGTTGTGCGTGTGTGGTGTGGTGTGTGGTGCGTGTGTGTGTGTGTGAGTGTGTAGTAGTATTAGTAGAGTGTAGTGTGTGTGTGTGTGTGTGTGTGTGGTGTGTGTGTGTGTGTGTGTGTGTGTGTGAATAGCATTATGGTTTGTTTCAGAACTGACAGTTAAGTGTTACGTTTTTTTATGAAGAAGATGAATGCTTACATGACTGACTGATGTGGAAGCACTAACTTGTCAAAATCTCTCTGTGTGTGTGTCTCTGTTCTGACTCTCTCATTCACTCACTCATACCTACACTCTTTCTGTCAGCCTCTCTGTCTGTCTGTCTGTCTGTCTGTCTGACTGCCTGTCTTTCTGTCTGTCTGTCTGGCTGTCTGTCTGACTGTCTGACTGCCTGTCTG
>CM054160.1:46865377-46872037 GCA_028751875.1 Rapana venosa
TGTGTGTGTATGTGTGTGTCTGACTGTGTGTGTGTGTTGTGTTGTGTGTGTGACTATGCGTGTGCATGTGTGTATGTGTACACGTGGAGAGACAGAGACACAGAGAGACTCACAGACAGACGGTAGAGAGAGAGAGAGAGAGAGAGAGAGAGAGAGAGAGAGAGAGAGAGATGCAAGTGCATATTTTTTTTTTCATGAATTCATCATACAAGGAGTGTAAAGAAATGTTTAAACCCATGGAAGCCCATGTGACTGCATATGTATACCCACTCATCCAGCCAGTCTCTCTTTCTGTCTACAGGTCTCCCTGTTTGTATGTGCGTGTGTGTGTCTCTGTCTGTCTGTCTCTCTCTCTCCCTCTCTGTCTGTCTGTCTGTCTGTCTCTCACCCAGGGGGGGGGGGGGGGGGGCCCTCTCTCTCCCTCTCTCTCCCTCTCTCTGTGTGAGGAGACAGACAAACAGGGAGTCAGGCAGAGGAGAGAGAGAGAGAGTGTGTGTGTTTGCGCGCATACACATATGCGTGCACACATTCCAGGGGGAAATATGAGAGAGGGAGAGAGATAGAGAGAAGAAGAAGAAGAAGAAGAAGACGTCGTAGATTGGGAGTGAACTCCCCAAACCGAAAAAACAGGCGAAAATAGTTAGGCGGGAGAAGAGTGATTTGCCAGGGCAGGTCAGGGAGGAAGAGGGAGAGAGACAGAGAAAGAGAGAGGAGAGAGAGAGAGAGAGAGAGGGGGGGAGAGAGACAGAGAGAAAGAGAGAGAGAGAGAGGAGAGAGAGAGAGGGATGATAGGGGAGGGGTGGGGGCGGGGGTAATGGTACTGCTCATGGCAGTCCATATGTACATGGATCAGGAATTAGAGAGTCAAGTGGTCAGGAAAGAAAGGGGGGGGGGGGGGGGGGCGGGGGAAGGGAAAGGGGGGAGGTGGAGAGGGTTAGAGAAAAGACACGCTCTTTGGATACATGCATAATGCATGAATGCATAATTTTCGTGGACGCGTGCGGACCCACTCGTACATTGTGTGTGTATGTGTGGGTGTTATGCAGTTTGCGCACACATGCGCGCAGACACACACACACACACACACACACACACACACACACACACACACACACCACACACACACACGCGCGCGGCGCGCAGAGAGAGAGAGAGAGAGAGAGAGGAGAGAGGAGGGAGAGAGGAGAGAGAGAGGTGGGGAGGACAGCTAGCTTTTAAAAGTATCATATTCTACTAACCGAAAAACTGCAGAACACAAGGCCCTTTGGGGGGGGGGGGGGGGGGGGGGGGGGAAGAAAAAAAGTGCAAACAACAGGGAGGGAGAAAGCGCTTGGATTGGGGGTTGAGGGTATGATAATTGGGGGGGGGGGTGGGGGCCCGAGTTGAGGATTAACTGTGTGTAATGTTGGTTACGGCCACAAATGGGTTTCATACTTGCACCAAATACCACCTGCTACCACAGCTACGCCACACACAACACATTCTTGTAGATGGAAGGAGAGAGAGAGGGAGAGAGAGAGGGAGAGGAGAGAGGAGAGAGAGATGAGAGAGGAGAGAGAGGGAGGAGGAGAGTGAGAGAATATTTTACTGAAAAGGAGAAATGAAGGGGGGGGGGGGGGAGGGGAGGAGAGGAGAGGAGAGGGAGGAGAGGATGAGGGGAAGAGAGAGGGGGGGAGGGGGAGATGGAGAGGGAGGGGTGAGGAGAGGGGAGAGGGAGGGAGTGAGTTAGGAGGGAGAAGGATGGAGCGAGATGAGAGGGAGAGAGGAGCCAAGAGGGAGGTTAATTATTTGGGGAGAAATGATGGAGAGGCGGATGGAGGATGGCGAGCTTTTGAGATGTGGAATGAGAAAAGAGAGGGGGAGGGGGAGGAGGGGGAGAGGAGAGAGGGAAGAGAGAGAGAGAGGGAGGGGAGAGAGAGAGAGGAGGGGGAGATGAGATGAGGAGAGGGGGAAGAGAGAGAAGAGAGGGGAGAGATGTGAGAGAGAGAGAGGAGAGAGGGGTGAAGGGAGAGAAGAGAGAAGATAGAGAGAGAGAGAATGGTGATACAAACACGAGCGAGCGGAGAGAAGAGGACAAAGAACAGAAACGAAGAGCACACAGAACTAAATTACTTCATCTAATACACAGAACAGACACGAACACACACACACACACACACAGCACACCAGCACACCAACGCACGCACGCACGCACGAACACACACACACGACACGCGACACACCACACACACACACACACACACACACACCACTCTCTTCTCTTCACCACCTCTCCACTTTTACATCACACACTCCACACACATACAGACCCCTCACACACACACACAACTCTCACACTCCTCACTCTCTCACACCAACACACACACACACACCACCACACACACACACACACAACGCACAGTCTGCACTCTCCATGGTGTTGGGTTTCTTGCTGTACCCCCTGAAATCCCAAAGAATAGAATGGAAGAAGATTGGGAAGGAGGAAGAGGGAAGAGGGGGGGGGGGGGGGGGGGGGGGGGAAAGGGTTTCATGTAACATGAGGAACTAGAATAAGCCAAGAGTGGTAGAGAGAGAGAGAGAGGGGGGGGGGGGGGGGGGGGGGGAGGGGGGGGAAGTAGGGAGAGGGAAGGGGGGGGGTAGGGTGAGAAGCACGAGGAGAAGGAGGAAGAGATGGAGTGGGGAAGAAGGGAAGAGGGAGGAGGAGAAGAGAAGAGGAGGAGAGAGATGGGGGGGAGAGGGGGGGGAGAAAGATGATGCAGGGAGGAGAAGGGAGGGAGGAGAGGAGAGAGAGGGGTGGTGGTGGAGAGAGAATGTGTAAAAGTGAGAAGAGAGAGAGAGGGAGTGGGAGGGGGGGTTAGGGAGGGGAAAGAGAGACACATGAGAGGGGAGAGAGACAGATCCACCGAGAGAAACAGAGAGAGACAGACAGAAAATGGGTAGGGAAAGTGAGATGAGAGTGGGGGAACGAGAGCGACGACGAGACGAGACGGGAGCGAGAGGAGGAGAGAGGAGAGAGAGAGTATTGGTTTTGGGGGGTGGGAGGGGAGGGACAGGAGGATAGGGTTCAAGGGGATGCATTCATGTATTGGTACGGCTTAGCAATAGCTATGAGGGGTACACACTATCATATGGCTTCCATGTACACTCTCTTTCCTTTTTGGTTTTGGCTTGTATTATGAAATGTATGTGCATTGTTGTACACTCATGATGCAGAAATTGTTTAGGCTCACGCCATCACACACACGCGCACCCACACGCAACACAGGATTTCTGCACTCGCATGCTGTTGTAAGCACAGGCACACATGCACCACTCTGCACGTCACCTTAGCACATGCAACGCGCGTGCGCGCGCGCGCAGCACCAACCGCATCATCACACAACCTATGAAGTGTTTTTTTGGTTCTCGGCAAAGTCAATGATCTGGTTAAAACCCCTAGTAATATCACTAAAGAGGGGAACAGCTTGCTTAAATTGATGAATCTCTAATTGTTCACAATCAATGAGCGTATGTTTATCAATACATTATTTTTCGCCCTTCTGGTTACAAAAAAAAAAGAAAAGAAAATGACAGACTGGACTTCTCGAGACCATCTCATCTTATTCCCATAGTGTAGTAGGACGTTGGGGCACCACTGAAGATTCTGAAGCCAGCTCTGCTCCACTCTCGCGGGTTTTTCAGCTATTATATCTTATCTATCTATCTAATCTATCTATCTATCTTCTATCTTATCTATTCTATCTATCTCTCTCTCTACTGTCTCTCTCTCTCTCTCTCTATTATCTTATCTATCTATCTATCATCTATTCATATCTAGCTATCTATCTATCTTTATCCGTAGCAGGTGTATCCTCCCAAGGCCAGTCCTCTTCTCTGTTAGTATTCCCGTCATTTTCTCCAATGGTCTGAACAAGTGCAGCACAAGAATGTTTTTAAAAGTACTAGCGGAAACTCGTATTAGATGCGTGGTTAGAAGCAACGCTTCTGGCTAAAAAGGGTATGGGTGCTGGCTAGTCTTTCGGAGGGAAACAATAACAGAGGTCTGTGTGCATTACATCAATTTGGTGCACGTTAAAGAACCCACGGCAATACAAAGTAGATTGTTCATGGCAAAAAATTCTGTTAAAAAAAAAAGCCACTCTGATAGGAAACTTAAAGACATGCAGACAGGAAAGAAGAAGAAGAAAAAAATCATGGGTGTGCCTGTATTTGTGGCGATAGTGCTCTCGACCCTGCCATGACTCAAAGTGGTTACAAACACATTGCAGTACGTCCTGTTACAAAAACACTGTGCTGTCCAGCACTCAATACAAATACAGTGCTTTGTACAATATATTAGACAGCACAAATGCATTTTTTTTTTGGTCATTCCATGCCTGTTTTTAGCTTTGCCTTTGGCTTGGCCAGTTTGTCTCAAAGCGTCGATGGAAATTGAATGGAGGAAAAAATGGGTTCAGGTCTGGGGACGTAGATGATTGCAATTATCTCTCTCTTCTCTCTCTCTCTCTCTCTCTCTCTCTCTCTCTCATCTCTCTCTCTCTCTCTCTACTCATGAATTATAAGTCGTAGGCGAAGCGAGGCGTCAGAGACCCTCTGATTCTCGAGGGGCCGCATATTGAGGCAAGTGCCCATCTCCTCTCCCTCTGCTGCGTTTTACCTTCACTGACACCTAAAGAGCGGCAAGGGTACCCCAATTACAGCTGGGTGCACTGGGAGAACTGGTACCTCGAAGCGCAAGGCACGCTAACAGGTCACCAATCCAAGTAGGTGGTTAACCACGCGCCACGCACGCTTTAACTTGGACTGGGGGGAAGCGATGTGCTTGACCACAGAGCTATCCCATAATAATATGATAGACTTAGATTATTGTATAGATATCTTATATATCATCATTCTGCAGGGTCCTGTCCCTTGTAGGGTGATAGTAGTAAGCGGTGGTGTCGGTATGTGTGGTGGGGTAGGAGGTGGTTGTATGTGCACGGGCTGCTGCTACTGTGAGTGAGGGAGGGATGAGAGGAACGAGATTGAGAGTGAGAGATGAGAGAGAGAGAGAGAGAGGGGGGCGGGGGTGCCTGTTGGGGAGGGTAGTGAGTGTGACTGTGTTTGCAATGAATGTGTGTGTGTGTGTGTGCTGTGTGTGTGAGAGAGAAAGGATGAGAGAGAGAGTGAGATTGTGAGATGAGAAATTATCTGCCGCTTGGACGATGAGCACATCCGGAGAGCGAATGAGACTGACTGACACGAGAGAAGACGAGAGAGAGGTGTTCATTTATGGAGTGACTCTTGTGTTGCCAATGGTGTGTGTGTAAAGAAAGTAAGGGGGGGGCGCGGGGGGGGTGGCAGGTTAGGAGGATGGCCAAGTTGTTGTGACAAATGTTTGTAGGGGGGCGGGTTGGGGTGTGGGAAGAGAGTATGAGGGTGACCACATGTTGCGGTTATGATGGGGGGAAGGAGAAATAGGGTGGGGGGGGGGAAAAAACTAAGTGAGTTTTATTTTTGTTGTGGGCGGTTTTTGAAGGTCGGAGGCTGCCAATACCCTGGGGAATCCTGTGTTAAAATAATGTGGGTGGGTGGGGGGGGGGGAAGGGCCTACCTACATCCTCTTTTTTTTACATGTCTCTTAGGGTTTTCATGAAAAGGGGAGCTCAGCTGTGTGTGTGTGTGTGTGTGTGTGTGTGTGTGTGTGTGTGCCTGTTTTGAGGGTTTAGTGAGTGAGAGAGACGCCCGAAAGGCGACGCGGTGTGGTTTTGTGTGCGTTGTGCCTTTTTCACTGTGTTTTGTGTATGCGCACAAGGCTAGGAGAAAATGTATGATTTTTCTGTGGGTTTGTTGTCTTTACATACATGGACATGTATCTTTTTTGCTCCCGCGCGATTGATGTAACCTCCTGCTGTGTGTTTCTTTCCCCTCTACTCTCTGTTCTGTTCTCTTCTCTCTTTCTCTCTCTTTTTGTTCGTTGTCTTGTCCGCTCTGTCTCTTTCTTCCCCTGTCTCGTCTCTGTCTCCCTGTTTTTTGCTCTCTCTGCTCTGTCTGTTGTCCTTTCTTTCAGTTGCCCAAAAAAAGGGGAAGCGCTACCTTAGGTAAAATGGGATTAAAAAAACGGTCACATACGCGGGGAAAAAACTACCATGGTGAACTCAGAGCTCTAGCTGGGGGAAGGGAAAAAAAAAAAGAAAGAAAGAAGGGAAAAAGTGAGTGTGGGTGGTTGGTATGATGTGATGAGTGGGGGGTGGTATGATGTGAGGGTGGTAGGTGGTTGGTTTGATTATAGTAGAGATGTGGGGGGTAGTGTAGGTAGAGTAGGTAGTGTGGTTGGTAGATGTAGGTAGAGTGTTTTTGGTTGGTATGATGTAGAGTGAGTGTGTGTTGTGGTTTGGGATGATGTAGAGTGGAGTGTGGTTTGGGTTTATGTTAAGGGGAGGTAGAGAGTGTGGTTTGGGGTGTAGAGTAGAGTAGAGGTAGTGTGAGGTAGATGTAGGTGAGTAGAGTAGTGTGGTTTGGGGATTTTTAAATAGGTAGTTGGTTTGGGTTTTTAGAGTAGAGAGAGTGTGTGGGTTGTATGATGTGGTGGTAGAGTAGGGGTTTTGGTTATTTATGTTTTGTAGGTAGTGTGGTTTTTAGAAAGTAGAGAGGTAGAAGTAGGTTGGTTGGAAAGTTAGT
>CM054160.1:46882537-46895037 GCA_028751875.1 Rapana venosa
CAGGAGGAAGTGCTCCCCTTCAAGGAAAACTAATGGCTGTCAGCTAGCTCAAACACTCGCCAATTATTTCCCCATTTTCCGGATCACGAGGAGGACACGCGACCCAACGCAGAAAAGACAGGGGAAAAAAGAGAAAGAAAAAAAGAGAAGAAGAAGAAGAAAAAAAGAGAAGAGAAGAGAGAGAGGGTGGGGGGGGGGGGGGAGAGAGGGAGTAGGGAGGGGGGAGGAGTAAGAGAGGGAGTGGGAGAGAGAGAGAGAAGAAGGACAGAGAGGGGGAGAGAGGAGGAGGGAGAGAGAGGGAGGGGGAGAAAGGGAGTAAGAAAGGGAGGGGAGAGAGAGAGGTAGGGAGGGAGAGAGAGAGAGAAGGACAGAGGTGGGAGAGAGGAGGGAGGGAGAGGGAGGGGGGAGAGAGAGAGGGGGGGGGAGAACAAACAGACTGACAGACAGACAGGCACAGAGAGAAAGGGGGGTGGAGAAAAATAGGAAGAGAGAGGGGAGGGAGAAAGAAAAAGGAGGAGAGAGAGGAAGAGAGGAGAGAGAGAACTGCGCCATAGTTTTGGGGGCACATTCCTCCCCCATCTTCCAAACAAACACACACGCGCGCCACACACACACACACACACACACACATATGGTTTATGTATAACACACACGCGCGCGCACACACAATTTTCCTACTCCTCCCCCCCCCCCCCCAACCCCCTGCCCCCCACCCCCACCCCCACAGAAAAATTCCACTCAAATAAAAGCAACAAAACATAAAAACAAGAAATTCTCTCTCTCTCTCTCTCTCTCTCCTCTCTCTCTCTCTCTCTCTCTCCTCTCTCTCTCTCTCTCTCTCTCTCTCTCTCTCACACACACACACACACACACAAATATATACTCTCTCTCTCTCTCCTCTTCCTCTCTACTCTCTCTCTCCTCTCACTACACACACACACACTAACACACACACACACACACACACTACACACACACACTTAAGGACACGGGTAGGAAAGGAAGTGACGTAGAAGACACGCGCATGCGTAGACTGTTTTTTGATGCTCTGGTGTCAACGTATTTCGATTGTTTTGGTTGAAACCAAGTTCAGGCCGGAAGTGGCAAGACAGCACAGATGCCGTGTGAATAATCACAGGCGCGACCGCTGCTAGTGAACGTCTGCCGTGCGAATAGTCACTGAGTGAAAAACTGCCATTCCGTTCGGGGTTTTTGAAGGGGAAAAAACAAAACACAACAGACCAACAACAACAAAAGTTGCCAAGGATTGAACCTCATTCCATCACCCCCCCCTCCACAAAAAGCTAGAATTAAAAAATAGACTAACTCCCCCCCTCACCCCCCCCCCCCCCCCCCCCACACACACACACACACATCCCACATTCCACCACCCCCACAAAAATATAGAATAAGAAAAGACAGTAAAAGCTAAATAAAAAGAAGGTAAAGAAAAGAGGAAAAGAGTAAATCCCCTTGGGTGACATAGAAAGGAAACGGTTGGAAAAAACTTAGTGCGTGTGTTAGGTGGTTTTTTTAATGAACAAAAGACCAATTTGTGAGATAAAAGAAGACTGAAAGAAAGAAAGAAAGAAAGAAAGAAAGAAAGAAAGAAAGAACGAACGAAAGAAAGAAAGAACGAACGAACGAAAGAAAGAACGAACGAACGAAAGAAAGAAAGAAAAGGACTGGTTCCAAAGAACTGAATAAATATTACTTGCGACATTCTGTTGTTGTTTTTAAAATTTAAACCCACCCAAAAAACAAAAAGAAAGAAAAAAACAAGTAAATAAATATTTTTAAAAAACACAGGAAACAAAGGAATAAACCAATCTGAACTGGAAACAAGAAACTGTGTTTGGCTCCCCATAGACCAGAACAGACAGAACAGAATAGCTCTAACATAAAATGAATAGACTCGAATAGAATCTAACAGAATAGAAAGTGAGAGACAGAGAGGAGGGAAGGGAGAGGAAGAAGTGTTAGTAGTAGTAGTAGTAGTGGTAGTAGGTAGTAGTAGTAGTAGTAGTAGCAGTAGTAGTAGTAGTAGTAGTAGTAGCAGTAGCAGTAGTAGTAGTAGTGGTAGTAGTAGTAGTAGTAGCAGAAGTAGCAGCAGCAGCACAGTAGTGTAGTAGTAGTAGTAGTAGATATGTGGTAGCATATAGCACAGAACTATAACAGAAATAGTATCATTATATAGTAGCAGTCAGCAGCAGCCATATTGTCGAGTGAATAGTTTATGTAGTATAGTATGGTAATATCTTCGCAATCTGCAAACGGTAGGATAAGATTTCATAGCGATAATTATTCGCTTGCTTTGTGTCGCCATCTGGCGATGTGAAATGATTCCAATGGTAATTCTGTAACCACATGTGAAGCGTACTAACTTTGTAGCCCCCCCTCCAAAAATTGACTTCCGCTTGTATGTCATGTAATACCCGTTCAAACATAACCATATTGTTATTTTTCCGTTTTAACAGAGGAGCAAACAAACAACCCCCACCACACCAACCCTCCTCCTCAAAAATCTCGGATGAGACAAAAACCGAGGCCCGTTTGCCCAAAGCACGCAGAACATATTGCGCACACGTTTAAATCCTGTTTCCCGCTTCGAAAGAGTAGGCCATTGGAGCCGCTGGGACGATGACAAAATTACAAACCGCATATACACGGGAACTGGAGTAAAAAAAAAAAAAGCACATGGTGTTATTCCTTATCATCGATAATAAAAAAATAAAAATCACGAATACCAGCATAGTTTTACAAGCACTGTCAGGAGGAAGAAGAAGAGCAGACCAAGGAAGCTGGAGGATAACATCAGCGAATGGACAGCCTAGAACTCAACAAAACCCTGAGAAAGGCAGAACAGAGAGAGGAATGGAGGGAACTGGTTGTTGAGTCTTTGAGGGTGCCCCCACGGTCGTCAGACTACGGGACAGATAGATAGATAGATAGATAGATAGATAGTAGATAGATAGATAGATAGACAGAAAGATAGATAGATAGATAGATAGATAGATAGATAGATAGATAGACAGACAGACAGACAGACAGATAGATAGATAGATAGATAGATAGATAGATAGATAGATAGATAGATAGATAGATAAATAGATAGATAGATAGATAGATAGGTAGATAGACAGATAGATAGATAGGTAGATAGACAGATAGATAGACAGATAGACAGATAGATAGATAGACAGATATAGATAGATTAGATAATAGATAGTATAGATAGATAACAGATAGTAGACTAGTAATAGACAGATAGATAGAGATAGATAACGATAGATAGATAGACAGATGATAGATAGATAGATAGATAGTATAGACAGATAGATAGATAGATAACAGATAGATAAAGACAGTAGATAGATGACAGATAGATAGACAGATAGATAGACAGATAGATAGACAGATAGATAGACAGATAGATAGATAGACAGATAGACAGATAGATAGATAGATAGACAGATAGACAGATAGATAGACAGATAGATAGACAGATAGATAGACAGATAGATAGACAGATAGATAGACAGATAGACAGTTAGATAGACAGATAGATAGACAGATAGATATACAGACAGATAGATAGACAGATAGATAGATAGACAGATAGATAGACAGATAGATAGATAGACAGATAGATAGACAGATAGATAGACAGATAGATATAGACAGATAGATAGACAGATAGATAGATAGACAGATAGATAGACAGATAGATAGATAGACAGATAGATAGACAGATAGATAGACAGATAGATAGACAGATAGATAGATAGACAGATAGACAGATAGACAGATAGATAGACAGATAGATAGATAGACAGATAGATAGATAGATAGATAGATAGATAGATAGATAGACAGATAGACAGATAGATAGACAGATAGATAGATAGATAGACAGATAGATAGATAGACCCAGCAGACATCCCCGAAGTCGGAATGTCTTTGTCTTTATAACGGGCAAAAACGGTGCTATAATTATAGAGAAAATTCACTATTGGTGTACATTCGGGCCTCCAGCCGGGGAACAGGAAGAAATGTAAAAGGTTTGATGCTTGTGGAGTTACATTCCTTATTCTGCCCAGTCCAAAAAAAAAAAAGGAATAAAGATAAAATAACAGCAAAATGAATTGTTGTGCTTCAGCATGGTTACTAAGTGCAAGCATCAGTACATCAGGGGACGGGATAGCTCAGTGGTCGGAGCACTCGCTTTCCCCCAGCCAAGGTTAAGCAGCGTCGAGCGTGGTTACCACTTGGATGGGTGACCGTTTGCGCGCCTTGGCTTCAGTACAGTTCCCCCAGTTCCCCCAGCTGTAAATGGGTACCTGCCCTCTTTAGGGTCAGGGAAAGTAAAGCAGCGAGGGAGAGGAGATGGGCGCCGCCCTCAATACGCTGGCCTCTAGAGAAGTTGAGGTCTCTGATGCCTCGCTCCCCTACGACCACCTAGGTTATGGGGACACCTTTACCTTCATTGTGATGATATAATATAATAATTATAATATAATATAGTATAGTATAATATAATACAATATATGATATAATATAATATAATATAATATAATATATATAATATGATAATCTTTCCTCGGCAAAAGTTCCCAGGTTCACATAATAGTGAGATTTTTGCGTATGCGCTCGTTTTTGTTTGTTGTTGTTTTTTGTTGTTGGGGTTTTTTGGGGGGGTGCCCACCATAAATGTAGCCGCATTCCGACTTAGAGCATCATATGATTGAACATTGCCTTCCAATAATTGCCACTCTCATTTTTTTTTTTAAATTCGCGTACTCTTGTTTCAACAATTTTGTTGGGAGACCCAGAAATTGACTGTATTGGGAAAAACACTAAGCTCTTTAAAAATAAAAAAAACAACTGTTTTTATTTTCCTTGTTCTTTCTTTGCCTTCATAATTCTCTGTCTCTGTCTCTGTCTCTCTCTTTCTATCTCTCTCTCTCTCTTTCTCTCTCTCTCTCTCTCTCCTCTCCTCTCTCTCTCTCTCTCTCTCTCTCTTCTCTCTCTCTCTCCTCTCTCTCTCTCTCTCTCTCTCTCTTTGTTTTTGTTGTTTATGGAGGTAAGTTTTACTTACCTTACCTAAAACTCCGGAAACCAACTGGAATTCACATGATATAGATAGATAGATAGATAGATAGATAGATAGATAGATAGATAGATAGATAGATAGATAGATAGATAGATAGATAGATAGACAGATAGATAGATAGACAGATAGATAGATAGGATAGATAGATAGATAGATAGATAGATAGATAGATAGATAGATAGATAGATAGATAGATAGATAGATAGATAGATAAACAACCCGAAGATCGTAAAATATTTTTGCAGATGAATTTCATGAGAATGACATAATAAACACACCACAGCAAACAGTCAACGGCAACAAATAGCAAGTAGAAGCCCATGGAAGATTGTTAATTATAAGCAGGACTACTAAGACATATCCTTTTTTTTCCTTTTTTTAGAATTATCAGCACCATTAAACTGAATAATCATATCTTGCCATAGTTAGCTTTCAAACATTTTAACGTTGCTTGTCATTTTAAAGTTTAAAGTCACCTTCATGGTTTGTTACCGTTATGTTCATTGACTTTTTTGCTTATTGAGGGTGGTTTTTTTTATTGTGTAATTGTGTATGGTAGGCATTTAATTTGTCACTTTTCTGTCTGTCTGTCTGACTGTCTGTCTACCTTTCTTTCTTTTTTCTGTTATTTGTTCCTTTTGTCAAGATGTCTTTCTACAATATGCTTCTTAACTCACTCACTCTCTCTCTCTCTCTCTCTCTCTCTCTCTCTCTCTCTCTCCATAAGTGTGTGTGTGAGAGAGAGAGAGAGAGAGAGAGAGAGAGAGAGAGAGAGAGAGAGAGAGAGAGAGAGAGGGAGAGAGAGAGAGAGACGTAGAGTGTTGTCGGCTTTTAAAATATTGTCTTATTTCTTAATCTGTATTGCTTAATAACGCTAGCTGTGTGGCCATCGCTCCTTCTCTGTTTCTGGTCCATCCACCTGGAATGACCTCCCTCTTTTACTTCGCCAAAAGCCTTCACTTGATACCTTCAAATCCAGCCTGAAAACACACTTATTTCCTACCTGAGACTTTCCCCCACATATCTGTCTATAATTTTCAACAGCATCTTTCACCTCCTAAGTGTGTTCGTGAGTATGTGTGTGTGTGTGTGTGTGTGTGTGTGTGTGTGTGTGTGTGTGTGTGTGTGTGTGTGTGTGCGTGCGTACGTGCGCGCGCATGGATTTGAAATCGGCTGTTCATTATGTTTAAGGAGAGTTGCATGCGTGTAAATAATTTGAGTGCAAGCGCTTCGATTTGTTTGTTTTTTTTACAAGATTCAGCGCTATATAAATTTCATAATATTATATTATTATTAATTGTAATATTAAAATGCCATTCATCATTTCTCTAGTTGAGACATTAAAGTCTTCTCGAGTCTTGAGTGTCGGCTATTCTTCCCCGTATCTGACATTTACAGATATAAAAAATGATATTCCCGAATTCGGAATGCGGCTACCTCCATGTTGGGCAAAAAGCGGTTGCATACGCCAAACCTCACTCTCCTTTGGTGCACCTAAGAGCTGTAGCCCTGGAAGACAAGAAAACTGTAGGGGGTTTTGTTGTTGTTGGAGGGGGGGGGTGTTTGTGGGGGTATTTTTGTTTGTTGCTTTGTTTGGGTTTTTTAGTTTGTTTGGTTTGGTGTTGGTTTAAATAGTTTTTATTCAGAAATGAGTATAAGCATTGAAAACAAACAGCATTTTGGAATCATAGCAACAACAAGCTTGTAGCTTATGGTGTGCTCAATTAAACAATGAAGATTAACATGAACATAACGGCTGCTGAGCTGCAAAATGTAAACCAACAACAACAAACATTTTCATCAATTGCAATCTTTGCTAATGTAAGAAAAAAAAAACAACACAAAGAAACATATCAATTTGTAGAATAAACACACATAAAAACAACAAAAATAGTTGGAATAGGAAAACCAGAGAGAGAGAGAGAGAGAGAGAGAGAGAGAGAGAGAGAGAGAGAGAGAGAGAGGAGAGAGAGAGAGAGAGAGAGAGAGAGAGAGAGAGAGCAATTTAGGAAAATAACATCCACAAGGCCAAGAATGCTATGGTTTGGTGTTGTTTGTTTGTTGTTGCTTTTTGTGTGTGGTTTGTTTTTTTGTTTTTTGGGTGTGTGTTTTTTTGGGGGGTGTTATAGTTTAGTAGTTCGGTCAAGTTTAGTTTGGCTAGTTTTATTTTCGTTCTGTTTTTAACTGATTTGAGTGGAGTGGGATGGAGTTGAGTGGAGTGGGGTGGGGTGAGGTGGGGTGGAGTGGGGTGGAGTGGAGTGTGGTGGAGTGGGGTGGAGTGGGGTGGAGTGGAGTGGAGTGGGGTGGAGTGGGGTGGGGTGGGTAGAGTGGGGTGGGGTGGGTGGAGTGGGGTGGGTGGAGTGGGGTGGAGTGGAGTTGGGTTGGGTTGACTGAATTAAGTTCTGTTGAATCAGTTTCGTTTTCTTCAGTTCAGTTTAGTTTTGTTTTATTTTTTGTTTTGTATAGATGAGATTACTTTAGTTTATGTTGTTTAATTTAGTTAAGAATTGTTTAGTTTTGTTTTCTTTGCTTTTGTATAATTTAGATTTTGTTTTGTTTTGTATAGATTAGTTCAGTTCACTTTAGTGCAGTGTACTGTAGTGTAGTTTAGTTTTGTTTTGTTTTGTTTGGCTCAGTTTAGTTCAGTTTAGTTTGATTTAGCTTAGTTGAGTTGAGTTTGGTTTAAATTAATTTAGCCTAGTTAATTCAGTTAAGCTCAGTCAATTCAGTTTAGTTGTGTTTAGTTCAGTTCACTTCAGTTTAATTTAGTTTAGCATAGTTTTTTGTTGTTTTTTGTCCATAGTGTATTCATCTTATCTTCGTTTCATTTCGTTTCGGTTAGGATAGATTATGTTAGTTCAATGTATTTAGTTCAGCGTAGTTTCACTTCGTTTTCAGTTTTCATTTTATCAACTTATTATTTGGGGAGGGGGGGGGAGGGGAGTTGTTTTGGGGGTTGTTGTTTTTTCTATGTTTTGGGGTTGCGGTGTTGTATGGGTTTTGTGGGGTGGGGGTGGGAGGTGTTTTTTGTGGGAGGGTTGTGGAGGGAGTGGGGGGGGGGGGGTTGATGGGTTTGTGGGGTTACGGTTTGTTCTTACTTTTAGTTTAGTTTTTCTTTTTTCTTTTTTTTTGATTTATGTTATCTTTGTGGTTTGTGTGTGTGTGTGTGTGTGAGAGAGAGATGAGATGAGAGAGGAGGAGAGGAGAGAGAGAGAGAGAGAGAGAGAGAGAGAGTGAGTTTGGGTGGGTTTTTTTTTGTTACTTTTGCTTGTTGCTTCGTCTATTTATGCATGTGTTGTTGGTTTTTCCTTCTCTTTCCCCTCTTGTCAGTTTCAACCCACCCCCCACTCACCCACTCACTCACTCACCCACTCACTCGCCCACTCACTCACTCACTCACCTGTCAGTCAAACGTGAGCCAGCCAGACAGACGTGAGGCACAGAGAAACTGACAACGCTAAGGAGGCGCGCGCGTGTAATGAATACATGAATATTTAATGAGACTGAAGAGCGTTTCAATTGGAGGAGAGGACCAAGGCAGGACTAGTGGCGCCTCGCTCTTGCCTTTGAATGGCGTCTTCATTCATTCACAAAGTTCAGGGAGATGAGTAGGAGGGGGAGGATGAGGGAAGGGGGGGGGGGAGAGTAGGGGGTGGGAGTAGGAGAGGGAGAGAGATGGGGGGAGAAAGCTTAGGAAGCCGTACTAAATGACGTAAAAAGGTAGCGTTCTACTCTCCCTCTCAGTTTAGGAAAAGATACTGGAGAGCTTCAAGACATCTTCTTGTTGTTGTGCAGAATCGTTGATATCGCTTCAAAGCTTGCTTATGCGTTTGTGTGTGTGTGGGTGTGTGGGTGGAGAGAGAGAGAGAGAGTGAGTTTTGGAGCTAGAAAAGACTCTTGACTCTCTTTTTTTTCTTCTCTTTTTAAAGAGAGAGAGAGAGAGGAAGGGGACACACACTTGAGCTCACTTTTGGACCTGACAATTCCGGATATAGCAGATCGGTTTTTGGAGGAGACATTTCCTGTATGCTGTTGTGTTGGAGACTGGCAGTAGCGTGGATGGTGGAGGTGGTGGTGGTGGCTGTGGTGGTGGTGGTGAGGGTGGTGGTGGTGGTGCTGCTGCTGCTGCCATGTTGGCACCCTTCCAGCATCAGCTGCCCCCAGGGTTGATGCCCGTGGGTGGTGAGAGGTGGCGTAAGTACCCGGGGTGGATTTAGGCCTGACTACGGGGGTTGTGGTGTTGGTGTATGTATTCAGGGCCGGGTGGATCATGTGGTGTTAATGTGGTGTTAGGTTGGGTTGTTTGGGGTGGATTTGGGTTTTTTTTTAAAGGTATAAGTGTGGGGTGGGGGGTGGGTGGGGGGTGAGGGGGTATGTTTTTGTATGATGTTGAAGGTTTGTGTTATGGTTGTTTCCATCATCTTGCTGTTATAGGTATTATTGTTGTTGTTGTTCTTGTTCTTTCTTCTTCCTGTTGTTGTTCTTGTTCTTCTACCACTACTACTACCACTACTTCTACTACTTCTACTACTTCTACTACTTCTACTACTACTTCTACTACTTCTACTACTACTACCACTACTACTACTACTACTACTACACTACTACTACTACTACTTCTACTACTACTACTACTACTACTATTACTACTACTACTACTACTACTACTACTACTACTACTACTACTACTACTACTACTACTACTACTACTATTACTAGGCTACTACTTCAGATGTGACTATAAACCGAGGTCCCGCGCGCAAACGCACGAAGAACATCTTGCGCACACGTTAAAACCCGTTCCGCATTTCGGAAGAGTAGGCCATTGTGTGCCGGTAGGAACAGATGACATAATTTACCCAAAAAAAACTGCTTACACACGGGGACTAGATGAAAAAAGCACATGAGTGTTTATTCCATTATCCTCGAAATAAAAGAATACAAACTACTACTACTACAACTACTACTGCTACGACTACTACTACTACAACTACTACTACTACTACTACTACTACTACTACTACAATTACAACTACTACTACTATTACTACTACAACTACTTCTAGTACTGATGATTGATGATGATGATGATGATGATGATGATGTGATGATGACGACGATGGCGATGATGATGATGATGTGATGATGATGATGATGATTAATCAACATAAAAAAACAAACCCAATGGAGTCTACTGTGTCCAGTCTAATAATAGGTATTTTGCCATTAAAATAAATAGTATAGGGTGGATTTTTTCCCCCCAGACAAACAATGTTGAATATTGTAACAAGGGAATCACTTTTACCCTCGTTTCATGTCGTTTCGGTTAGGTTAGATAATTATTATGTTAGTGCAATTTATCTAGTTCCGCGTAGTCTCTCTTCGTTTTCAGTTTGGATTTTATCAACTTATTATTATTATTTTGATGTGGAACTTGAAGTGAGGGTTACTGGAGTTCCTGAAACTTATTCCTGAAATAAAGGAACACTGACAGCCCTGATGTGGTCTCTTTTTTTTTTTAATTATTATTCCATATCGAGGATAATGGAATAAGCACTTGTGTGCTTGTTTACATCCAGTCCCCGTGTGTATGCGGTTTTGTAAATGTTGTCATCCGTTCCCACCGGCACACAATGGCCTACTCTTACGAAAAGCGGAACAGGATTTAACGTGTGGCGCAAGATGTTCTGCGCGCGTTCGCACACGGGACCTCGGTTTATAGTCTCATCCGAAGGACTTTTGGGGAGAGTGGAGTCGGCACTGATGTTAACTCCAGGGGAAAATATCCCCCTTGAACGGGAATCGAACCCGGGTCGTCAGATTGCGAGCACAATGTTCTAACCACTAGGCTATCCCGTCCCCCTTCGTGATGGGCTGGGCCATAAACAACATAAAGTGACATAAACTAGACGATGTTTTTGGGGTAGTTTGGTTTATTTTCGTTCTTCGGCTAGAGCTCTGAGGTGTACCAATGGCGAGATTTTGCGTTCGCGACCGAGTGTTTGGGGTTTTTTGTTGGGGGTTTTTATGTGTTGTTGTTGTTGTTTTTTGGGGGGGTTTTTGGGGGGTCTCACCATTAATGTAGCCGCATTCCGACTTCGGGGATGAAATATTGCTGGTTTAAATAGATTTTTTATTCAGAAAACATGACCATTATACATGTAGACATACATTGAGAGCGATAACAAGCAAAATAAAATAGCCCTTATGGCATGTTCGATGAAATAATATTATGATATAATAGCCTACAGGCTGGTTTAAACTGAATGAGAGAAGACACGAACTGCCCAAGTCAGAAAGTGCTCCCCAAGTGAAAGGATAAAGTAATAGTTCACGGTTTGGTGCCAGAAGAGTTTCTCTCCCCGTCGCGGGGAATGCCGGGTGGGGGAGGGGTTGTCCTTTTGTCCTATAAATAGCATGGCCCACTCTCTGAAAGTTCTGTGCAAGAATCCTCTTCTGTACCTTCTTTTGTTAACGAAAAACCGTTGTCCTTTGCCTTCTGTCAAACATCTTCCTTTGTGCCATTTCTCCCGTCCGGTCCGGTTCCTGCCTAAATATCTTTCGAAAGACTTGAAATTTACAATTATGAGAAAATCCATTTTCTCCCATATCGAACTCGGTTGCGCTGGGCCTGACTTGTGAGGCGGTTAGCGGCAGCGCATCTCATTTCGCTCACGTGACCGACAACAGTAGATGCTGTCTGGGCGTTTGACGACGAAGAAGAAATTTAAAGGTTTTCTTTTCAGTAAGGTCTTCAATCTTTCACACATATTTTGAGTTTGGAATTTCCTGATCACGTTTTCTCGGAATAGACTGACTCAAGACTCCAGATGAGACTATAAACCGAGGCCCCGTCTCGAACGCATAAAGAACATCTTGCGCACACGCTAAATCCTGTTCCGCTTTTCGGAAGAGTGGGCCATTGTGTGCCGGTGGAAACAGATGACAAAATTTACAAAACCGCATACACACGGGGACTGGATGTAAAAAACCACATGAGTGCTTATTCCATTATCCTCGATATAAAAGAATAAATAAATAAAATAAATAAATAAAAAGAATACTTTAATGTCTCACCTAGAGAAATTATGAGTGGCATTTTAGAATTACAATGACACAGCATGCATTATTAAACAATACAGATTAAGAAGTAATATAATACTTAAAAGCCGACAACACTCTACGTCACACACACACACACACAACACACACACACACACACACACACACACACACACACACATATATATATTATATACACACACGCACGCACGCACACGAAATCATTTAAAGCCATCAGATGACTGAAGATGACAAGAGTAATATTTAAGAACTGACGTTCTGTGTAAAACGTTCGTGTGTTGTTCTTATGTCTGCCTGCCTGTCT
>CM054160.1:46907537-46920037 GCA_028751875.1 Rapana venosa
CCTTTTTCCTTTTGTCTGTTTCCTGCCTTCTTCCTTTCTTGTTGTTTCCTGCTTCTTCCTTCTTGTTGTTTCCTGCTTCTTCCTTTCTAGTCTGTTTCTGCCTTCTTCCTTTCTTGTTCTGTTTCCTGCCTTCTTCCTTTCTTGTTGTTTCTGCCTTCTTCCTTTCTTGTCTGTTTCTGCCTTCTTCCTTTCTTGTCTGTTTCCTGCCTTCTTCCTCATCTTAATGTCACCTCCTCCTTTCTTGTCTATGTTCTGCCTTCTTCCTTATGTCACCTCCTCCTTTCTTGTCTATATTCTGCCTTCTTCCTTTCTTGTCTATGTTCTGCCTTCTCGGTCCTTTCTCCTGCCTATTGTTCTAGACAGACTCAAAAAATAAGTTCTCCCCCACGCCGAAGTCGGATGCGCTGGGCCTGACTTGTCAGGCGCTTAACGGCAGCGCAACGCATTTTCGTTCACATGACAGATATCATTAGTTGCTGCCTGAGCGCTCGACGAAGTAGAATAATATAGTATAGGGTAGATCGGTGGTCAGGGTGCTTACTGTCCCTGAGCTAAGGTTAAGAAATGATGGACATGGTTTCCTCTCGGATGGGTGACCGTTTGCCCGCCTTGGCTTCAGTACAGTTCCCCCAGTTCTCCCAGCTGTAAATGGGTACCTGCCCTCTTTAGGGTCAGGGAAGGTAAAGCAGCGAGGGAGAGGAGATGGACACCGCCCTCAATATGCTGGCCCCTGGAGAAGTGAGGTCTCTGACACCTCGCTCCCCTACGACCAAATAGGTTATGAGACAGCTTTACCTTTTGTGTATATTATAATTATATATACAAGTACACATCCGTTTTGTGTGTGTGTATATAATTATTTCATTTCATTTCATACCCCTTTAAAACCTCTTAACTGCCCAGTGCAAGTGCACCCTATATGCCGGGGAATAAAATTCTTATGTACCACTGCTATGTTCATATCCCTCTTACTCAGAAACTACCACATGAATATTCCTGATAGTCTGCCTAATGACAGTATATATATCGTAGATTACTTCGAGGCAAGCTCAAATTAGTTAGCATGCTATTTCACTGCAAAAATATATTTAAAATGTAAAAAAAATTGACCAAAAATACGATTTCTTGATCACCACTGTCATTCTGAGTACTCCCGATCTCAATAACGTCAAACATAAGTCTAGGCCAAATCTCATTCTTTTTTTTTTAAATGCACGATCAGCTGAATCATACACAATCGTTTTCATCACTGTTAGGTAAATCTACAGTTTTATTTGCCAATTTTACAGCTGTGTAAAGTTATTTCTGCCTTCAACAAGAAGTGTCAGCCATTTTGAACACGAACTTCCAGACAGTCATGCATAAAAACCCAAAATACGAGCTAAAAAACGATCGTTTTTGCTACGGTTTTTGCAGCTGAATGTTGCCAAGCAACAGGAGAGTGACCTTCATTAAGTTTGGAGTTCTTTCCCTTTAACTGTAGTCAAGGAAGCAGGCTTGTTTACTTCGGTTCGACACCCCGGAAATTTTACGGGTTGTTGGCGTATAGGGTGCACGTTTAGCCCCGGAAAATTTCCGGGGTAAGGCAGTCTAGTGGTTAAGTCACGGCAGATTTCTCTGCGTGAAATTCGGGTTGCTGTCCCCGGGAAGAGCGCGTCGCCACAAGAGCAGCGCCACCCATTTTTTCCTTTTTTTCCTGTCAGCAACAGTATTTCTTTTCCCTATCAAGAGTGGCTTTTTTCTACATAATTTTGCCAGGGACAACTCTCTTGTTGCCGTGGGTTCTTTTACGTGCGCTAAATAATTATGTGCAACACACGGGACCTCGGTTTATCGTCTCATCCGAAAGACTAGCGCCCAGACCACCACTCATGATCTAATGGATGGGGGAAAAGTTTCGGGTCCAAACGGGATACGAACCACGTAGAGAGAGAGACACACACAGACAGACAGACAGAGAATAGACAGAGAATAGGTAGATAGATAGATAGATAGATAGATAGATAGATAGATAGATAGATAGATAGATAGATAGATAGATAGATAGACATATACAGACAGACAGACAGAGGAACAGATAGACAGACAGACAGACAGACAGGCAGACAGACAGACAGACAGTACTAGCTTCATCTTTAGGGTCACCCAGAGCAGTGAGGCACTGGCCTAGGCCTATAATAATAATTTTCTCCTGCCAGGGTTGTGAGTTGGACTTTGGGGCAGGCCTAGGCCTGGCATATGGAAAGCGGGTCTCCTGACGTGTAGCCTATCACGTGTAGTGGTGTAGTGTGGGGTAGTGAAGTGTAGTGGGCTGGAGCAGAGTGTAGGGTAATGCAGTGTGCAGGATGCCCTGCGCATAGCTCTAGTGACCATAGCTCTAGTGACCATAGCTCTAGTGACCATAGCTCTAGTGACCATAGCTCTAGTGACCGGGCATGGGAAAGTGACCCTGAACAACTGGCCGGACCCCGTGCATGCATCATGATGCTCCGGTCAAGAAGCTCTGTTTCAACGTTCGACTTTGATATTTTGACTTTCGACTTTGATATTTTGACTTTCGACTTTGATATTTTGACTTTCGACTTTGATATTTTGACGTTCGACTTTGATATTTTGACTTTCGACTTTGATATTTTGACGCTCGACTTTGATATTTTGACGTTCGACTTTGATATTTGACTTTCGACTTTGATATTTTGACTTTCGACTTTGATATTTTGACTTTCGACTTTGATATTTTGACTTTCGACTTTGATATTTGACTTTCGACTTTGATATTTTGTTTTATTTCTGTAAACAGTAATTGAATTAAAAGATTTTCTTGTGGGAACGCCAGGAGCTTGTCAGTGTTAATAGCATCCCCACTTTCTGGAAATTCTGTGCAAGGACTTCCCTCTTTTCTATCCCTCTCTTTCTTTCTGCCTTGTTCCTTTTCTTCCTGTCACCCTCCTTCTTGTCTATTTTCTGCCTTCTTGGTCCATTCTCCTGCCTTTTTTTAAAATCTAGAATGACTTAAAAGATATTATTTCTCTCCCATGTCGAAATCGGATGCGCTGGGCCTGACTTGTCGGGTGCCTAATGGCAGCATAACGCATTTTTGCCCATAAGACAGACAACAATAGTTGCTTTCTGAGTGTTCGACCAAGAGGACGAATTAAGGGAGGGTGGTCGCTGTTTTCAACATGAGCATAAAGACTACACCTCGTGTGTCCGTCCCTTTTGCTTATGAATGGTCTGGGGGACAGGTGTGCCTGAGACAAGCTTCAAGACTACAGGTGTCCTGCTGCTGCTGATGTGTTTGTTGACATGTAGGCTTTGTCACATTTTTTAAAATTCATTTTTGATATTATACAATATAAACAAAATAATAATAATAATATGAGAGAACGTAAGATAATGCAACTAAACATACAAAACATCTATTATATAAACTACGCTCGCTCGCACGCGCGCACACACGCACGTCTTCTTTGTTTGTTTTGGTTTGGTTTTTCTTTGTTGCTTGTTTGTTTATGTTATGACGGATATTTTTTCAAGATTTTTGAATTATTTGAATTGTATGGTCTCATATTTTTCTGGGTTTTTTGTTTTGTTTTAATTCCATATATGCATATGTTATTGGGTTTTTTGTTTGATTTGTATAGTTTACCATAGATTAGGTTTTTTATTCTATGTCTGCATATACATTATCTTTTTTTCTCGCTGTTTTTTTTCTTTAGATAGATGGCTTGATGAAAAAAAGCAAATGCACTGCTTATTCAATGTACCATCTGAAAATAAAAGTTTGACTTTGACGCACACGCACACGCACACACACACACACACACACACACACAACACACACACACACACACACACACATACATACATA
Source organism: Rapana venosa (assembly GCA_028751875.1). Lineage (NCBI taxonomy): Eukaryota > Metazoa > Mollusca > Gastropoda > Neogastropoda > Muricidae > Rapana > Rapana venosa. Next base: position 46,911,409 of record CM054160.1, read on the forward strand.
CATACACACACACACCATGTAGGTATTTTGCTCAGGGGAACAGACACTGAAGTAACTGACTGTGATCATGTTAGGCAAAGTTAATGATTATCTTTTGGCTAATCAAGTTTTGAAAAGTAAGTCATTTTTATCATTTAATAATAATAATAAATGGAATTTATATAGCGCTATATCTCGCCCAAAAAAAACAATCAAAGCGCTTTCATTCATCCTACTCATTCACATGCAGCCAGTTACGATTAATAGGTTTTTTTACAAATTGAAATGTATACTCACACGCTCGCGCGCACGCACGCACACACATGCACACCCACTCACACACATAAAGGTTGTACATTCCCGCAGGGTGATGGGGTTTTGGCTGTTGAGGGCAGGGACAAAAATGAAATGGAACAAGAGGGGAGAAACTTAGTTTTAGTTTTGAAATAAATGTGTCTTGAGGCCGGATTTAAAAGCGTCATAAGAAGGCTTTTGGCGAAGGGAGAGAGGGAGGTCATTCCAGATCGATGGACCAGAAACTGAGAAAGAGCGACGGCCAACGGTGGACTGGTTAATATAGGTTTTTATAGTTTTAATTCATTTCAGGAAGCGTTGGTTTATTTGGAATGCTACAATTTAGCTACAAGACAATTACAATACTTTGGTTCCTTGGTGGAGAGTTTTATCAAACCGATACATGTAGAATCTCTTCACACTTCGTGATTTTTTGGTTTCAGCAAAATTATATTAGTTCAGAAACAACGTAGCACCACCACATGAACTGAGTTTGTACAACAGGTAGCGCTTATAGGAGTACTCTCGCATCTCTATTACCTGCAAAAATGGGCTTGCTCTGAACAAAATAGCATCAACTATCAAAGTCTTTCGGATGAGACTATAAACCGAGCCCCCGTGTGCGAACGCATGCAGAACATCTTGCGCACACGTTAAATCTTATTCCGCTTTTCGAAAGAGTAGGCCATTGTGTGCCGGTGGGAACAGATGACAAATTTACAAAACCGCATACACACGGGGAATGGATGTAAAAAAAAAAGCACATGAGTGCTTATTCCATTATCCTCGATATTATAAAAAAAAAAAGTCATCTGAGCGCTTTGATTTGTTGCTTACAAGATTCAGCGCTATATAAATTCCATACATTATTATTATTATTATTATTATTATTAACTACATGAAAAAGCAGATGAGATAAATAATTGACTGGGTTTGAGAATTAAAGCAACCGAATTCGATGGGATTGGAACTGCAAAATAAAAACTAGTTCAAGTCACACCTGTCAAATTCTTAAATGAAAAAGTGGAGAACAAAATAAGAATAAGAATAATAATAATCACAAGAAAGTTGGAAATAGTCATCAAAATGAGTATTGCCTGTATTCCTACAGCGTTGACCCTGTGCACGCATATTGGGGTAAGGAAGCTAGCAGACGACAAAGGACTGAGGGGGTACAGTGTTTGCTGAAAAATTTTAAAATTTCAAACCTTCCAAATTTGTTCAAAATCACATGAGTTTTGAGTCAGAGGCTAGTCTTTCACAAAAGTGGTTTTTATTTCTGTGGATGCCTTAGTATGTGCGGTATGAATATAAAGAGTCACATAGAAAAACAGAAGGAAAAGAGTGATTATTTTAATACTGGTGTGCAGCCTTATGGTACAGGGGAGGTTACTGGTGATGCTCATCTTCATGTCAAACTAAACCTGCCCCTCTCACCAGTACCCTGATTCAGTCAAGCGGATCTGGAATCAGGGAGGCGTGACTAAGCCAATCAGCATTGTCAATTAAGGTCAGGTGTGACGGGAGTGGGGATTAATTGCCGCAAGTTCTTGCCCCTGGTCCTCAGATAAGTGACGCCCCAGTGCTCTCCCCTTGCTTCGCGCGATGAGGCGAGAGGGGGCGAGAGTGGAAACCACCTGTGTGACAGGGGCCGTAACTCTGTCAGTGTGTCTGTTCTGTTCTGGTTTGGAATGTTTGGCTGTTTTGCTGCTTTTCTCTCTCTCTCTCTCTCTCTCTCTCTCTCTCTCCTCTCTCTCTCTCTCTCTCTCTCTCTCTCTCTCTCTCTCTCTCTCTCTCTCTCTCTCTCTCTCTCCCTCTCTCTCTCTCTCTCTCTCTCTCTCTCTCTCTCTCTCTCCCCCCCCTCTCTCTGTGTCTCTGTCTGTGATTCTCTCTGTCTCTGTCTCTGTCTCCCTCTCTGTCTGTCTGTCTCGCTCTCTCTCTCTTTGACTCTCTGTGTCTCTCTCTGTCTCTGTGTCTCTGTCTCTGTGACTGTCTCTGTGTCTCTCTCTGTCTGTCTGTGTCTCTGTCTCTGTCCCTCTCTCTCTCTCTCTCTCTCTATCTCTCTCTCTCTCACTCTCTTGCACAGTCTCAAAACTAGATTAAGTTAATAAATTAATGAGGAACTACCAATTACACGTAAAACTGCAGCAGTGTCCGCACTCTCCCTCTCAGACTTTGAGATTTAACATCACACGAACAAATAAAACCGTTTGCACGCCTTGGTTTCAGTACAGTCCCCCAGTTCACCCAGCTGTAAATGGGTACCTGCCCTCTTTAGGGTCAGGGAAGGTAAAGCAGCGAGGGAGAGGAGATGGGCGCCGCCCTTGATATGCTGGCCCCTTGAGAAGTTGAGGTCTCTGATGCCTCGCTCCCCTACGACCACATAGGTTATGGGACACCTTTACATTTATTATTTTACCTTTACATATTTTGACAGTGACATGATACAGATTTGACAACGCACAAAGCAACGGTATCTTTCGAACGTGCGCAGAACATCTTGCAGACATGTTAAAACCCGTTCTGCTTTTTGGAAGTGTAGGCCATGCTGTCTCTGTGTGTGTGTGTGTGTGTGTGTGTGTGTGTGTGTGTGTGTGTGTGTGTGTGTGTGTGTGTGTGTGTGCAGGTGAAAATAAATGACACAGTTTACAAAACTGCATGCATACGAGAATAAGGCAGACGAGTGCTAACTCATTACTCCGAAAATACACAAAGAAGAAGATTTTATTTCATCAAGAGAGCCCCATGATGCAAAACACTCCTGTGCAGCTGACGTTGGGGAGCCGTGGGGAGAAATCTTGCTTTCATAGAGAGGACAATAACTATTCTCAACTACTTGTGCTCTGCTTTGGGACTTTTGTATGCAAACAGTCACACACACACACACACACACACACACACACACACACACAAACACAAACAAACGCACAAACACACACACACAAACACACACACACACAAACACACACACACACACACACAATTAGGCACTTTTTGCAAAAGGTTGCCGAAAATCTCCGGACCTTACGTGAAGAGAGCCATGATCGTGGTTCTCTATATTCTATCATATATGCCATGATCGTGGCCCATCGCGTTTTAAGTCGTTAAGGCAAAGTATTAATTAATATCAAGACATGACATTAGGGTAAAGCTAGTCGTTAATTAAGGCAAGGCAAAGCAGGGTAAAGGCAATAGAGAACACGACAATGCATCAAGAAAAGGCAATATTTAAGGCAAGTTGGTTAAGACAAGTCAACAAGTCAAGGCAAGGCTTAACAAGTCAAGGCAAGGCTTAACAAGGCAAGGCAAGGCTTAACAAGGCAAGGCAAGTCTTAACAAGGCGAAATTTTAACAAAACAAAGCAAGTCCTAACGACACAAGGCAAGTCTTAACAAGGCAAGGCAATGTTAAGACAAGGCAGGGCAAGGCAGGAACAGGGAGAGGCAAGGCAAAACTTAAAAACGGCAAGGCAAACTATTAGACAAGGCAAGAGAATGCAAGGCAAGGCAAAGATCATTCAGGCAAGGCAAAGCAAAACGAAGCAATAGGGGCTAAGGAAGGAAAGCAGGACACGGAAACACCTTCCCGAAAGGCAAGACCAAGGCAACCGAGACGAGGCCGAAAAAGGCAAGGCATCCCAACAAGGCAAGACAAGACAAGGCAAGACAAGACATGGCAAGGCAAGACAAGACATGGCATGGCATGGCAAGACAAGGCAGGGCAAGGCAAGGCAGGGCAAGGCAGGGCAGGGCAGGGCAAGGCATGGCAGGGCAAGGCAGGGCAGTGCTGGGCAAGGCATGGCAGGGCAAGGCAAGGCAGGGCAGTGCTGGGCAAGGCAGGGCAGGGCAAGGCAGGGCAGGGCAAGGCAAGGCAGGGCAAGGCAGGGCAAGGTAAGGCAAGGAATTAAGTCAAAGCGTAGGCAAAACAAAACAAAGCCAAATTTATCTTGGAAACACACGCACACATACACATACACACACACTCACACACACGCACGCCCACACACACGCATACACACACTCACACACACACACACACACACACACACACACACACACACACACAGCGAACATGAAATCGTGGCTCATTTTTATATCCTACGACAACATTTCCATCATAAAAATGATCACCAACACTCGCTTAACGACGATTATCACAACGCAATAAACCTGATAACAAGACATTGTCAGGATGCAGCGGCATGAAGCGATGTGGTGATGATGTGGTGCCATGCATGTGGTGATGATGTGATGATGTGGTGCCATGCATGTGGTGGTGATGTGGTGCCCTGGATGTGGTGCCATGCATGTGGTGATGTGGTGGGGGTGATGTGATGATGTGGTGACGATGTGGTGATGATGTGGTGACGATGTGGTGATGACGTGGTGATGATGTGGTGATGACGTGGTGATGATGTGGTGACGATGTGGTGACGATGTGGTGGTCTGGGCGCTAGTCTTTCGGATGAGACGATAAACCGAGGTCCCGTGTGTTACAGAAAATTATGCAGCGCACGAAAAAGAACCCACGGCAACAAGAGAGTTGTCCCTGGCAAAATTCTTAGAAAAAAGCCACTCTGGTGGGAAACAAAATACAGTTGCAGACCAAAAAAAAAAAAAAAAAAAAAAGGGGTGGCGCTGATCTTGTGGCGACGCGCTCTCCCCGGGGAGAGCAGCCCGAATTTCACGCAGAGAAATCTCGTGACTTAAAGTGGTATAAATAAATAAAATAAATAAATGTGTGTGTGTGTGTGTGTGTGTGTGTGTGTGCAGACGGGGGGCCGGGGGGCCAGGGAGGCGTGCCCCCCCTGACCCCAGGAACCAGCCACAACCTGTCCCAGGTGCTGCAGGACAGCTTCCGCTCCTTCCACAGGGAACAGCACACACTGGCCATTCCCAAAGGTGGGTGCATTGGGGTGGAGGAGTCGGGTGCAGTGGGGTGGGGTGGGGTTGGGGTGGAGGGGAAGGGAGGGAAGTGTGGGGTGGGGTGAGGTGGAGGGGAGGGTGGGGTGGGGTGGGGTGTGGAGTGGGGTGGGGTGGGGTAAATTGGAGTGGGGTGGGGTGGGGTGGGGGGGGTGGAGGAGTGGGTGGGGTTGGGGTGGAGGGGAAGGGAGGGAAGTGTTTGGAGGTGGGTGAGGAGGAGGGGTTGCGGTTGGAGGAGTGGGGTGGGGTGGGGTGGGGAGGGGTGGAGGAGTGGGGAGGGGTGGGGTGGGGGGGGGGTGGAGGAGTGGGGAGGGGGGTGGGGTGGGGAGGGGTGGGGAGGGGAGGGGTGGAGGGAGGAGGATGGGGAGGGGTGGGGTGGGGGGGGTGGGGAGGGGTTGGGGTGGGGTGGGGTGGAGGAGTGGGGAGGGGAGGGGTGGAGGAGTGGGGAGGGGGAGGGGTGGGGAGTGGGGAGGGGTGGGGGTGGGGATGGGGTGGAGGAGTGGGGAGGGAGGGGTGGAGGAGTGGGGAGGGGTGGGGAGGGGTGGGGTGGGGGGGGAGGGGTGGAGGAGTGGGGAGGGGTGGGGAGGGGGTGGGGTGGGGTGGGGAGGGGTGGAGGAGTGGGGTGGGGTGGGGTGGGGAGGGGTGGAGGAGTGGGGAGGGGGGGGTGGAGGAGTGGGGATGGGGTGGGGAGGGGTGGGGGTGGGGAGGGGAGGGGTGGAGGGGTGGGGGTGGGGAGGGGTGGAGGAGTGGGGAGGGGTGGAGGAGGGGAGGGGTGGAGGAGTGGGGAGGGGTGGAGGTAGTGGGGAGGGGAGGGGTGGAGGAGAGTGGGGGTGGGGAGGGGTGGAGGAGTGGGGAGGGGTGGAGGAGTGGGGAGGGGGTGGAGGAGTGGGGGGGGTGGAGGAGTGGGGAGGGGTGGAGGAGTGGGGGGGGGGTGGGGAGGGTGGAGGAGTGGGGAGGGGTGGGGTGGGGAGGGGTGGAGGGAGTGGGTGGGGGTAGGGGTGGAGGGTGGGGGGAGTGGGAGGGGTGGGGAGGGGAGGGAGTGGAGGGGTGGGGTGGGGAGGGGTAGGGTGGGGAGTGGGGTGGGGTGGGGTGGGGGAGGGGGTGGAGGAGTGGGGAGGGGTGGAGGGAGTGGGGAGGGGTGGAGGGGTGGGGTGGGGTGGAGGAGTGGGGGTGGGGTGGGAGGAGTGGGAGGGGTGGATGGGGTGGGGTGGGGTGGAGGAGTGGGGAGGGTGGGTGGGGTGGGGTGGGGTGGTGGGGAGGGGTGGAGGAGTGGGGAGGGGTGGAGGGTGGGGTGGGGTGGGGAGTGGGTGGGGTGGGTGGGAGGGGTGGAGGGTGGGTGGGGGGGGGGGAGGGGTGGAGGAGTGGGGTGGGGTGGGGTGGGGTGGGGTGGAGGAGTGGTGGGGTGGGGATGGGGTTAGGGGTGGAGAGTGGGGTGGGGTGGTGGTGGGGGTGGGGTGGGGGGGGTGGAGGTTGTGGGGAGGGGTGGGGGTGGGGTGGGTGGGGAGGGGATGGGGTGGAGGAGTGGGAGGGTGGGGATGGGGGGGGTGGGGAGTGGGGGAGGGTGGGGAGGGGTAGGGTGGGGGTGGGGGGGTGGAGGAGTGGGGTGGGGTGGGGATGGGATGGGGTGGAGGGTGGGGAGGGGTGGGAGTGGGGTGGGTGGGGAGGGGTTGGAGGAGGGGGAGGGGTGGTGGTGTGGGTGGGGTGGAGGGTGGGGTGGTGGGTGGAGGGTGGGGTGGGGGTGGGGAGGGGTGGAGGGTTGGGGTGGGTGGGGGGGGAGGGTGGGGATGGGGGAGGGTGGGGTGGAGGAGTGGAGGTGGGGTGGGGTGGGGAGGGGTGGGGAGTGGGGTGGGGTGGGGTGGGGAGGGGTGGAGGAGTGGGGGTGGGGTGGGGAGGGGAGGGGTGGAGGAGTGGGGTGGGGTGGGGAGGGGAGGGTGGGGAGTGGTGGGTGGGGTGGAGTGGGGTGGGGTGGGGGGGGAGGGGAGGGGTGGGTGTGTGTCGTTATATTATGTAACGTTGTGTTGTGTTGTATTGTATTGTATTGTATTGTGGATCGGTGGTCTAGAGGTAACGCGCCTGTCTAGAAAGCGAAAAGTCCGGGTCGGAAGTGTACGGTGGTTCGTATCCCGTCTGGGCCCGAAACTTTTCCCCCATCCATTAGACCATGAGTGGTGGTCTGGGCGCTAGTCTTTCGGATGAGACGATAAACCGAGGTCCCGTGTGTTACAGAAAATTATGCAGCGCACGTAAAAGAACCCACGGTAACAAGAGAGTTGTCCCTGGCAAAATTCTTAGAAAAAAGCCACTCTGATAGGGAAAGAAATACAGTTGCAAACCAAAAAAAAATAAAAAAAGAAGGGTGGCGCTGCTCTTGTGGCGACGCGCTCTCCCCGGGGAGAGTAGCCCAAATTTCACGCAGAGAAATCTCGTGACTTAAAGTGGTATAAATAAAAATAAATAAATTTGGCCGACGCTCGGTCTCCGTTTCTGGTCCATCCACGTGGAATGACCTCCCTCTATCCCTTCGCCAAAAGCCTGCATTTGACACTGTCAAAATCCAGCCTCAAAACGCACTGTGTGATGTCTTCCCCTCATGTCCTTTTGTTTGGTTTTTGTGAGTATGCGCGTGTGTGTATGTGAGCATACATTTGATATGTTAATGCTAAGATTTTTTTGTGGAAGGTTGCATGTGCGTAAATGATTTGAATGCAAGCGCTTCGATTTGTTTGCTTTACAAAATTCAGCGCTATATAAATACCATACATTATTATTATTATTATTATTATTATTATTATTATTATTATTATTATTGTGTTGTACTGCACTGCACCGTATTGTAGTGTACTGTATTGTATTGTGATGTGGACGGATGGATGCATGCATGCATGAATGGATGAACGGGTGGGTAAGTGGGTGGATAGGTGGGTGGGTTGATGTGCTTCGATTTGTTTGCTTTACAAGATTCAGCGCTTTATACATTCCATAAATTATTCTCACATTTATTATTGTGCATGCATTCATGGGCGGGAGGGAGGGTCGGAAGACGGGTGGGTGGGTTGGCGGGTAGTTTGATGGATGGATGGATGGGTAGATGAGTAAATCAAATGGATGGGTAGCTATCAGACTGTGACTTTGTGTCTGTCAGTCTGTTCGTCTGTTTCGTTAACAATTTTTTAAAAAATAGACACCTTTGAAATGGTTTGTGCTGTACCTGTCTGTCTGTCTGTCTGTCTGTCTGTCTGTCTGTCTGTCAGGCTTAGAGGCTGCTGCTGCTTCTGTGTCTGTGTGTTTAATTTATGGTTTTAAATCGAGGATAATGGAATAAGCACTAATGTGCCTTTTTACATCCAGTCCCCCGTGTGTATGCGGCTTTTGCAAATGCTGTCATCTGTTCCCACCGGCACACAATGGCCTACTCTTTCGAAAAGCGGAACGGG
>CM054160.1:46927537-46940037 GCA_028751875.1 Rapana venosa
AAATAACAAAAACCATAACCATACATTTGGGAACGGGATAGCTCAGTGGTCAGAACACTCGCTTTCCCCCAAGCTAAAGTTAAGCAGCGTCGAGCGTGGTTACCACTTGGATGGGTGACCGTTTGCCGCGCCTTGGCTTCAGTACAGTTCCCCCAGTTCACCCAGCTGTAAATGGGTACCTGCCCTCTTTAGGGTCAGGGAAGGTAAAGCATCGAGGGAGAGGAGATGGGCGCCGCCCTCAATATGCTGGCCCTAGGAGAAGTTGAGGTCTCTGATGCCTCGCTCCCCTACGACCACATAGGTTATGGGACTCCTTTCCCTGTATAGCCATCATCATCATCAGACCCGTGACCTTGGCGGTCGTGGGGGAGACACGAAAGACGATGCCGTGGTAAGCCTCCTCCATCCATCTCGGTCCTCGGCTCTGCGCAGTAGTGCCGAGTCATTCATCCTGGTCCATTCTCTGATGTTGTCCATCCATGACTTGTTCTGTCTTCCCCTCTTTCTGCCACCTTCGAGTGTTCCCTGCAGTACCGTTTTTGGCAGAGTGTTGTGGCGGGTGACGTGGCCTAACCATGTCAGCTTTTTCTTCTTGACGATGGTGAGAAGGGGTTCCACACCAATAACGATGTAAAAAAACAACTGTTGCAGGTGCCTCCTACCACATGCCAGACCCCCTGCAGGCCACCATGCCAGACAATCCACACCCCCGCTCCCCCCTCCACACCCTCCCCTCCTCCACCACCACCACCACCCACCATCACCATCACCATCACCACCTGAATGGTGGGGGAGGGGGGATGTACAGCGAGGAAGGAGGAGGAGGAGAAGGAGGAGGAGGGGGGGAATATCAAACCTTGGACCGCAGCCATTGCTATTATGAAGGTAGTGTATGTTTGTTATGGTGTTGTTTATAATAATGGTGATGAGGAGGAGGAGGAGGAGGAGCAAGAAGGATGCTGCTATTATGAAGACAATGTATGTTTGTTATGCGTTTGTAATATTGTTTATAATAGTGATGATAGTGATGATGATGAGGACTGATGCTGTTATTATGAAGGTAGTGTATGTTTGTTATGCGTGTTGTTTATAATGATGATGATGATGGTGATGATGATGATGATGGTGGTGGTGGTGGTGGTGGTGGTGGTGGTGGTGTGATGATGATGATGATGATGATGGTGATGATGATGATGATCAGGACTGATGTTGTTATTATGAAGGTAGTGTATGTTTGTTATGCGTGTTGTTAATATGAATGTGATGAGATTGGTGATTATGATGTATGTGATGGTTGGTGTTGGTGGTGATTGGTGATGGATGGGAGATGAGATCAGGAGATGCTGCTATTATGAGAAGTAGTGTATGTTTGTTATGCGTGTTGTTAATGATTATATGTATGATGGTGATGGTGATGATGATGATGGTTGTTATTATGAAGGTAGTGTATGGTTATCGTGTTGTTATATGATGATGTGTGATGATATGTGAGGTGTGGTGTGTGATGATGATGATGGTGGATGATGATGATCAGGACTGATGTTGTTATTATGAAGGTATGTATGTTTGTTATGCGTGTTGTTAATGATGATGATGGTGATGATGATGGTGATGATGATCAGGACTGATGTTGTTATTATGAAGGTAGTGTATGTTTGTTATGCGTGTTGTTGTTTATGATGGTGATGATGATGATGATGATGGTGATGGTGGTGATGATGAGGACTGAGGCTGTTATTATGAAGGCAATGTATGTTTGTTATGCGTGTTGTTGGTAATGATGGGATGGTGATCAAGGAGGCTGCTGTAGCCGAGTGGTTAAGACTGTTTCAAGTTCGGTTCCATGGGTCCGTGAATTCAGGTTCGAATCTCGGCGTCGTCTGGTGAATTATTAAGGCTGGGGATTGTTACGATCTTCCAGGCCAACTTCAAGTGCAGACCTGCCAGTGCCTTAATTCCCTTCGTGTATATATAGATGCAGAAGATCGTATGTTGTGCGTGTTGAAGATCCCGTGTATCATGTCAGCGTTTGGTGGGTTACGGAAATGCGAACATACCAAACACACACAGACAAACACACACACGCACGCACGCGCGCACGCGCCACACAACACGCCGCACACAGCATAGGATAGGTATGTGCGTATCTAAATGTATACTCCCCTTCCAGGTGTGTGTGTGTGTGTGTGTGGTGTGTGTGTGTGTGTGTGTGTGTTGTGTGTGTGTGTGTTGTGTGTGTTGTGTGTGTGTGTGTGTGTGTTGTGTGTTGTGTGTGTGTTGTTTTGTTGTGTTTTGTGTTTGTGTGTGTGTTGTGTGGTGTTTGACTGATGTGTACTGGTGCGGTTTGTGTATGTTTTTTGATGTGTGTTGTTAGTATTTACCACATGTGCTGTGAATGTTGCCATTATTGATTATTTTCTTTTGTTGTTTGTTTGTTGTTTTTGTTTTTTTTTTTTTTGTTTTTTTTTGTTTGTTTTGTTGTGTGTTTTTTTTGTGCTGTGTGTGGGTTGTTGGTTTTTGTTTCTGTGTGAGTGTATGGTTGGGTTTACTTGTTTTTGATGTTCTAGGTGGGGGGTTGATGTAAAAGATGTCTGGATTGTGATTGTCTTTACCTCGAAATAAAAGAATTTGCATTGCCTTCTGCACCCGTACTTATACTACATCATTCACTATATTTAGCCCATATAATATTTCTCCTCTCTCTCTCTCTCTCTTCATCTCTCTCTCTCATCTCTCTCTTCATCTCTCTCTCTTTTCTCTCTCTCTCTCTTCTCTCTCTCTTGTTTTGCTGTTGTTTTCTTTCTTTTTTTATTTCTATTTGATTTTTTTGTTTTTTGTTTTGTTTTGTTTTGTTGGAGTGGGATTTTTTTTCTTTCACTGTGTAAATGTATGAGTATCGGGTTTGCTTTATCATCATATGATGTATGCCTAAGGGCGGGGACTGAATGTAAAAAAAAAAGTACATGGATGCTAATTCATTATCCTCGAAATAAAAGAATTTGTCATTGTCATTCTCTCTCTCTCCTCTCTCTCTCCCTCTTCTCTCTCTCTTCTCTCTCTCTCTCTCTCTCCTCTCTCTCTCTCTGCTCTCTCTCTTCATCTCTCTCTCTGTCATCTCTCTCTCTGTCATCTCTCTCTTTTCTCTCTGTCATCTCTCTCTCTTTCTCTCTCTGTCATCTCTCTCTTCTCTTTGTCATCTCTATCTCTCATCTCTCTCATCTTTTTCATCTCTCTCCCCATCTCTCTCTCTCTCTTCTCTCTCTCTTCTCTCTCTCTCTCTCTCTCTGTCATCTCTCTCTTCATCTCTCTCTCTTCTTCTCTGTCACTCTCTCTTACTCTCTCTCTCTCATCTCTCTCCCCATCTCTCTCTATGTCATCTTCTTACCTTTTATTCTTCTCTCTCATCTCTTCTCATCTTCTCCTCTCTTTTTCTCTCTTACCTCTATCTCTCTCTATCTCTCTCCACTCTCTCTCTCTTCATCTCTCATCTCTTCATCTCTCCATCTCTCTGTGTCTGTGTCTGCAGGCAGACAGACAGCGGACGCCTATAGCTTTGCTCCAGGCAGGCTGAAGTATCCGAGGTCCCATGCTCACGCCGCTGAAATGATGACGACACTGGGGGAGGGGGGGGGGGGGGAGGGGAGTGAGAGAGAGGAGAGTGGGAGAGAGAGGGAGGGGGAGGAGAGGAGTGGGGGGGGGAGAGGGGGGGAGAGAGAGAGAGAGAGAGATTTGGGGAGGGAGTATGGGTGGAGGCGGCAGGGGATGAGGGATTGGGGGTGGGTGGGAGGTTTTGGGTAAGAAGATTATTAAGAGGAGTGGGGATTTAAGGTTGAGAGGGAGTGATGGGTGGGAGGACTGCGAGGAGTGGGTTGTGCGATTTGGGGAATGAAGTTGGAGGTGGAAATAGGTGGGGGGGGGGGGGGGGGGGGTGTTAAGCGGGAGATAATTTATTTATTTATTATTTCTTTATTTAGACCACTTTTAAGTCAGGCATGATTTCTCTGTGTGAAATTTGGGCTGCTACTTCCCGGGGAGAACGCGTCGCCACAAGAGCAGCGCCACCCCATTATTTTTCTTTCTTTGTCCTTTCTACTAACTGTATTTGTTTGCCTATTAGAGTAGCTTTTTTTTCTACAGAATTTTGCCAGGGACAACTCTCTTGCTGCCGTGGGTTCTTTCACGTGCGCTAAATAATTATGTGTAACACACGGGACCTCGGTTTATCGTCTCATCCGAAAGACTAGCACCCAGACCACCACTCATGGTCTAATGGATGGGGGTGAAGTTTCGGGTCCAAACGAAAACAAGTGAATGAAACTTTTTTAATTGAGGGAAAGGAATAAGCACATATCATGGCTTTTTTTTTTTTTTTGCAACCAGCCTATGGTTAAGGAAAAGTGATTCAGAAAAAAAAACAAAGAAAAAGATACAGATCTGTAAAAGAAATCAATATCGCAGCAGTATCCATAAAAGTAAAGAGGAGGGGTGGGAAGCAAAGAAAAGCAAAACAGCATCAACATAAAACCAGTTTAATATAAGAGTAGTCGATTTTTTTTTAAAGTATGAAAAAAGGCAAATGATAATAATGAGGATAATAGTAGTAATGATGATGATGATGATGATGATGATGATGATGATGATGATGATGATGATGATGATGATGATGATGATGATGATGATGATAATAATAATAATAATAACAATAATAATAATAGAGAGACAGGAGTTGTTTTTGCTTTCATCATTATCTAACAAAAATAAGCTAATATGTTTTTCTAGACTGTAGTTCATACTGCATCGTATACTTATTCTCTGTGTGTGTGCGTGTGTGCGCGCGCGTGAATGTGTGTGTGTGTGAGAGAGAGAGATTTTTTAAAACATTTATTTTAGAAGTTCTCTTGGAATGATTAAACAAATATGCAACGTAACTGTCTTGTGTCTTTTATGGATTTGTGATTCATACCAACAATGTGTCTGTCAGCGCTGTCATTGCAATTCATAGGATGATGAAACTCTTTTTCAATTGACTTGACATGACATGACATGACATGAACACGCCTTGACTTGACACGACACGACATGACACATGACATGACATGACTTGATTTGACATCACATGGCACACGACATCACATGGCACGTGACATGACACGACACGACACGACAAGACTTGACTATTGGACTGGACTGGACTTGACACTTAACCAACCTCACCTAACGCCTTTCTCTGAACTCCCAATTCAGGTCCCTCCTCCTCCTCCTCCTCCTCCTCCTCCTCTTCTTCCTCCTCCTCCTACCCAGGGGACAACGCGGCCTACGACTCCCCCCACCCCCACCCCCATCCCCACCCTCACCCCCACCCTCACCCCCACCCCCACCTCCACCCCACCCCCACCCCCACCCCCACCCCTACCACACCGTCCCCGCCATCAAATCCGAGCTACCCTGGATCTCCCACGACTACCCCGGGGTATCTGGGGTACCTGGGGTACCCGGGGTATCTGGGGTACCCGGGGTACCCGATGGGGTGTGGCCCGGGGGGGAGACCCCCTGCCCCCTGGGGGGGTACCGGCCCCTCCCTACCCCCTCCCCCTCCCCTGAGAGTCAGGGGGGTGGTGGTGGGGTGGGGGAGGTGGGGGTCAGGCCGGGGATGGGTCATCTCTCTGGAGGTGGAGGTGGCTGTTGTGGTGTTGGTGGTGGTGGTGGTGGAGGTGGGGGTTCGTCTTCGTTGGCTGGCTATTCTGGTGAGTGTGGTGGTGTGGTGTGGTGTGGTGTGGTGTGGTGTGGTGGTGGTGTGGTGGTGGTGTGGTTGTGGTGGTGTTGTGTGGTGTGGTGGTGAGTTCGTTTAGGGTGGTGATTCTGTGTGTGATTGTCTGTGTGCTTACTTGTCCGTCATTCTGTCTATCTGTCTGTTCGTCTGTCTCTGTCTGTCCGTCTGTCTCTGCCTGACTGTCTGTCTGTCCGTCTGTCTCTGTCTGTTTGTTTGTCTGCCTCTCTATCCTCCTTCCCCCCCCACCCCTCTTTATCTCTATCTGTCTGTCTCTGCCTGTCTGTCTGTCTGTCTGTCTGTCTCTGCCTGTCTGTCTATCTCTCTCTCCATTTTCCCCCGCTGTCTGTCTGTCTGTCTGTCTGTCTGTCTGTCTGTCGATCGGTCGGTCTGCCTGTTTCTTACCCTCAGTCAGTATGTCTGACTCTTTGTCTCTATCTCTGTCTCTCTCTGCCTCTGTCTCTGTCTCTCTCTGCCTCTGTCTCTGTCTCTCTCTGCCTCTGTCTCTCTCTGTCTCTCTCTCTATCTCTGTCTCTCATTTTTGGACTTGTATAAGTTTGGTGTGCATTTTGGCTTTGGTCCTTTAGCGTTCGTTCATGATAAGGGGATATTGAATTCATTATGTCATCTTCTTCTTCTTTGCGTTGCCTGTTAAGGCTATATTATACATGGTGTCGTAGTTTGGTTGGAGCGCCTGACGGCCCGACACCTCTGATTTCAGCTCCTTTGGCGCATGACAGGGTTTCCTCCTGGGTGTTCTTCGAGGTTTTCCTTCTCCATGCATGGGTTTGAAATCAGAGTTTTCCGCTTCCTAGGTGGATTTTGTCAGCAAAACGGGCTCCACCTACCCTACCTGGTTATCCCGCCAGGCGCTCGGTCTCCCCACAGCAGGTCTTTGCGAAAACAGGGGACACCAACGAGTAGGTGCCTGCTGTGGAGAGTTGCGATAGGAGAGGCTATGCAGCACCCTTCTGAAGGGTACCCCTCTTGCCTGGCAAGCCAAACAAGAGGTTGCAGCTTCACTATCCCCGGGAAGCTGAGGTGTAGAGCGGATGCTCAGAACTGCACATACTTCCCTTCACAGGCGGGACATCCAGCACCAGACCCTGTGGTCCCCCATTATGTCATTAATTTGTTTTCGTTTATCTTTAATTCATTTTATTCGGGAGTGGGGGGATGTTAAAGTAGAACTATGTTGACAGCTGGTTTGTTTCCGTGTTGTGATATAATTGTGGAGAGAGAGAGGGCATACTCGGGATGTATTTACTGGTATTTGGGTTTGAGAAAACATTTTTGCTATGCCTTACCCCGCATCACATCACCACATCACACCACACCACATACCACACCACACCACATACCACACCACACCACATAATACCACACCACATGGCGCCTGGGCTTTATCACAGTTCTTGATTAAACCATTGACGCTGGGGGCAACAGCAAAGTGAGAGGCTGTGTGACTAGTGGCTTTCTTTCCCACTCATGGAATTCCACTTTACAGCTAAGTCTTTAGTGATCGACTATGACTCTCTGACTAGGAGGCTTGACTCGCACAGTCCTTATGTACTGCAGCCCTGGGGGCTGGTTGGCCTTTGGAGAACATCTCCAACGCTGACTGTCCTTATGCCCACTTGGCCGAGAGAGTGGGGATGTACTGTGGGCAAGGCATCTCCACTATAATCAAATTTCTGCCCAGTTTCCAAAACAGCAGCTGCCTCCTCTGCTGTTTTGGAGGTCATCGTCGGACACGACGGACAAACATACAACATACATGATACCACACCACACCACATAATACCTCACACACCACATAATACCACACCACATGATACCACACATACCACATAATACCACACTACATAAACACATAATACCACACCACACCACACCACATGATGCCACACCACACCATACTACACATTTTGTATTCACAATCGGCCCACACAAACTTAGTAACCCACATCATAATTATCATAGTGAACCACACCACATCACACCATACTGCGCCACATCACACCACACCACACCATACTGCACCACATTCACCACACCACATCATTCCACACCCTATCCTACCACACCACATTGCATAACACACTGGGAGACGGGATAGCCTAGTGGTTAGAACATTGCGCTCGCAATCTGACGACCCGGGTTCGATTCCCGTTCAAGGGGATTTTTCCCCCTGGAGTTAACATCAGTGCAGACTCCACTCTCCCCAAAAGTCCTTCGGATGAGACTATAACCCGAGGCCCCGTGTGCATACGCACGCAGAACATCTTGCGCACGCGTTAAATCCTGTTCCGCTTTTCGTAAGAGTAGGCCATTGTGTGCCGGTGGGAACAGATGACAGAATTTACAAAACCGCATACACACGGGGAGTGGATGTAAAAAAGCACACACACCACCACCACCACCAACACCACACCCACCCACACACACCCAAAACCCCCACAAACAACACCCCTACCACACCCCCAACAACCCCAACCCACACCCACCCACACCCCTAAACAACCCCACCACACCCCACACCCCCACCACCCACCCAACACACCCCAACCCACACCCTACCACACACCCCAAAACCACCATACCACCCACCACCCTACCCACACCCAAAAAAACACCACACAACCACCCACCACCACACACCCCAAAACCCCACCACCCTCACACCAACACACCCCAAACCCACCACCCAAACCACACCCCTACCCACCAAAACCCCACACCCACAACCTACCACACACACCCTACAACAACCCAACCACCTACACACAACCCTAACCACCTACACCATAAACCCCACCCACCCCAACCACCACACACCACACACCCAAAACCCCACACACAACCCTAACCACACCACCTACAAAACCCCACCACACCCTACCACACCCTAAAACCACCACTCACACACCCTAAACCCACCACACCCCCAAACCCAAACACCACCACCACACCCTAACCACCAACCCTAAAACCCCACCACCCCACACCAACCACCCTAAAAACCCCCACCACCCTACCACACACCCTAAAACCCACCACACCTACACACCCCACCAAACCCACACACCACCACCCCCACCACACACCACCAAACCCCACCACACCCTACCACACACCCAAAACCCCACACACCACACCACACACCCAAAACCCACCACACCTACCACACCCCAAACCCACCACACCCTACCAACACACCTAACCCCACACCCTACACACACACCCCCACACCCACACCCAAAACCCAACCCACACCCCTAAAACCCCACCACACCACCACCACACACCACCCAACACACCCACCACAACACCAAACCCACCACACCCACACACACCCCAACCCCACCCACACCCTACCACACCACCACAAACCCACACACCACCCCAACCACACCCCCACCCCCAACCCCACCACACACCACACCAAACCACCACACCCCACACACCAAAACCCCACCACACCTACCCACACACACACCCACCAAAACCCCACCCACCACCACACACAACCACCCAACCCACACCACACCACCACCCCACACCCAAACCCACCACACCCTACCACACCTACCACAACCCACCACACCCTACCACACACCCTAAACACTCTAAACAACCCCAACCTTCCTCTTCTCCAGGTAGCGGCCCCATCCAGCTGTGGCAGTTCCTGCTGGAGCAGCTCATGGACGCCTCCTGCCGGCCCTACATCAGCTGGACGGGCGACGGCTGGGAGTTCAAGCTGTCGGACCCGGACGAGGTCGCCCGGCGCTGGGGGGTCCGGAAGAACAAGCCCAAGATGAACTACGAGAAGCTGTCCCGGGGACTCCGCTACTACTACGACAAGCGCATCATCCAGAAGACTGCCGGCAAGCGCTACGTCTACCGCTTCATCCTGGACCTGGAGACCATCCTGGGCCGTTCCCCGGAACAGCTGTTCCAGACCTTCGACGTCAGTCCGCAGCAGAAGGAGGAGAAGGAGGAGGAGGAGGGGGAGGATTAGAGGAGTCTAGTAGGATTGGGGTAAGGGGTGGGTTGGGGTGGTAGTGTGGTGGGGTGTGTGGGGGTGGGAGGGGGGGGTTGGTGGGGGTGTGGGGGGGGGAGGGGGGTGGTAGGGTGGGGGGTGGGGGGGGTCCGGTGTGATTGTCCCAGCCAGAGATATGGAAGGAAGAGGGTTAGGGGATTCTTGGAGTGGGTGGGGGGAATGATCGTCCCGCTAGAGATATGGAAGGAAGAGGATTACAGGATTCGGGGGATGTGGGTGGGGGGTTGATGATGACCCACCAGAAATATGGAAGGAAGAGGATTAGGGGATTCTGGGGGTGGGTGATTGTCCCTCTAGAGATATGGAGAGAAGAGGATTAGATGATTCTAGGGATTAATCCCACACCGTAGATATGGAAAAATCAACTGGCAAGGTATAGAAAGAAGGATAATGATTGATCCGGGGATTAATCATCACCAGAGATATGGAGAAGAGGATGTGATGATTCGGGGATTAATCATCACGCCAGAGATATAGAAAGAAGAGGATTAGATGATTCGAGGCTGGGACTATTCATCATACCAGAGATTTGGAAAGAAGAAGATGTGATGATTCTGGGGATAATTATCACACCACAGATAAGGAGGAAGAGGGTGTGATGATTGGGGAGGGGGGGGGGAGAGTTCGTCCCCCACAGATATGGAAACAAGAGGATGAGATTGTTGGAATGTCACACCACAGAATTGCAAGGAAGAGATTTAGATGAGTGGAATATAACCACAGATACAGAATCAAGAGGATGAGATAATTCGAATATTGCACACAGAAATGTAAAGAGTGGGATTAGATTATTCGAATGTCACATCACAGAGTTGGAAGGAAGAGGATTAGATGATTTGAATATCACACCACAGAAGGATAACGAAGAGGATTGGATGATTCGAAAATTCAACCACAGAAATATAAAGAATAGGATTAGATGATGCAAACACCACACCACAGAAACGTGAAGAAGAGGATGAGATGATTCAGAAGGAAAGAGTGCCGGAGTTTTCAGGTTGGAGATGATGATGTTGTGTTCAGTCTGTGTTCAGCTTTTGTGGGTGTGTGGGTGGGTGTGTGGGTGGGTGTGCTGTAGAGTTGATTTGACTTCGCCTATAACTCCTTTTGGAGTCATTTTAGCGCTGCACTGAAGTTTTCAGGCAGAGTGTCATGGCCGAGTACACTATGACTGCAGAGAAATTCAAAACAAAGCTCGAGTCACGTTCAAAGCCTTGTTTTGGAATCGGGTGATTTTCTTCCCAAAACAGAACAACACAGAAAACAAAAACAGACAAAACAACAACAAAAACAGCAAAACAAATACAAACAAATCTGGTGCAAGAATTCATGACTTTCCTCAGGGGAATAAACTACAGCAAACAAAAGACAAATATCGCGCAAGAAGGGGTGACTTTCTCCTGGGGACAAAAAAAAAACAAACACCCAGACCAAAACAAACGAGAAACAATATGGCTGCAGAAATATGACGTTGACATGAGTGTCTTGGAACCGAAATATATACAGATTGACTTTATGTTGATGGCTGGAATGCTAAGAACATCTCTACGCAGAAAGATAATCAAGAGATTGCTGTGTTAATGATGTAATATATCACAATGTTTGACACTTTAAATAACACGAATGTTGAATAAGCATGTATCATCACTGTTGCCTTCATGGATGTGATCACAAACTTAGAACCACTGTCGCATTGTCTTAGACACCTGATGTGGTTTGTAATTATGTCGTGGTGTTATGCTGTTTCTGATATTCAAATATCAAAATAACATTAACATTGTTTGTGGTCTTCCTCGAATCAAGGACAACTACTCTAATGACAACGATGATGTTTTATGATCTTGTGATCTGTGTGAAGAAAATACTCCCAGTGGCTTGTTTGTCTGGGGTTTTTTTGCTTGGTTTTTTTCGGGATCTGACTTGGAAGATGATTTTGTACGTTTTTGATATGATAAAAATGTATTTTTTTAGACAATTATTGTATGTATCTATTTGAAGATTAATGTATGTATTTTTGGAAGATTTTGTCTTTTTTAACAGATTGATGTCAACTGTGTGGTGTGTGTTAGCTTCCTGGGCAGGCTTTTGGTTACCACTTGGATGGTGACCGTTTGCATGCTTTGGCTTCAGTACAGTCCCCTAGTTCACCCAGCTGTAATTGGGCACCTGCCTCTTTAGTGTCAGGGAAGGTAAAGCAGCGAGTTAGAGGAGATGGGCGCCGCCCTCAATATGCTGGCCCCTCGAGAAGCTGAGGTCTCTGATGCCTTGCTCCCCTACGACCACATAGGTTATGGGATACATTGACCTTCTAATCTGCCATGACTAAAGGTCTGGCCAAGTTATTGTGCCTTGCTAAATCACCTCAAGAACTGACCTGGAGGGGAAAAAATGGATGAAATAACTCTCCACCTTTGAAAAAGAGCTTCTGTTGCTTTCATGGAGAATGAAATGTCCATCAACACGGTGTCATGGCTTTCAGTCCAACCTTTCAAGAAGGAGGGTGGCAGGACGGTTAAGACGTTCACCTGCCTAACAAGTACACCGTGAAGCTCTGGGGTTCCATTCCCAGCCTTGCCCTTTCTTCCCAATTTGGCGAAAAAATCAAACTGAATGTCAAAGTATTTTGGAAAAGCCTATAAACCGAGGCCCTGGTGTCTGGTGTCGGTGGTG
>CM054160.1:46945037-46957537 GCA_028751875.1 Rapana venosa
CAAAAAAGATTTATTTATTATCTCTCTGTGTGTGTTAGTAGTAGTAGGAGGAGGAGTAGCAACAGCAGCAGCAGCAGTAGTAGTAGTCATAGTAGTAGTAGTAGTAGTAGTCGTAGTAGTAGTAGTAGTAGTCGTAGTCGTAGTCGTAGCAGTAGTCGTAGTAGGAGGAGGAGTTGTAGTAGTAGTAGTAGTAGTAGCAGCAGCAGCAGCAGCAGCAGCAGCAGCAGCAGCAGCAGCAGCAGCAGCAGCAGGAGTAGTAGGAGGAGGAGGAGGAGGAGCAGCAGCAGCAGCAGCAGCAGCAGCAGTAGTGTTAAGCGTTCATTCTTTCATTCATTCTTTCGACAATCTATGTTCTTTCCTTCCCCCTCCTCCCTCCCCCCCTCCCCTCCCCCTATTCCACTTCTTTGATGATGCACTCAGTTTGATTTTGCCTTTTCATTGATTTCTGGGACTGCTAGTGCTTCCCACGCTGTTCCATAGTTAGGTGTGGTTGCTGGAAGAACCGTTATAATTCTTGTAGTCACAGACTGCACTACATAGTTAGGTGTGGTTGCTGGAAGAACCGTTATAATTCTTGTAGTCACATACTACACTACATAGTTACGTGTGATTGCTTGAAGAACCGTTATAGTTCTTGTAGTCACAGACTGCACTACATAGTGAGGTGTGATTGCTGGAAGAACCGTTATAGTTCTTGTAGTCACAGACTGCACTACATAGTGAGGTGTGATTGCTGGAAGAACCGTTATAGTTCTTGTAGTCACAGACTGCACTACATAGTTACGTGTGATTGCTTGAAGAACCGTTATAATTCTTGTAGTCACAGACTGCACTACATAGTTACCACTCAACTTACATTCAGTGTAACTGACTAGTCAGTGTTGCCCTGTGTGTTCCATTTTCAATGTTGTTCAATATATCTATCTATCTATGTGTGGTGTGTGTGTTGTGTGTGTGTGTGTGTGTGTGTGTGTGTGTGTGTGTGGTGTATGTGTGCGTATACATACATACGTATATATATATATATATATATATATATATATATATATATATATATATATATATATATATATATTATATATATATATATTATATATATATATATATAAAATATATATATAAACAACAGCAACAAACAGTGTCATGTTTTGTGTGATGGCTGATCTGTTGTTGTTGTTTTGTCATACAGTTGTTGTAGGTAAAAGAACATAATTACGTGTGCATGAGTGTACGTACGTGCGTGTGTGTGTGTGTGCTTGTGTGTGTGGTTTGGTGCTGTTGTAACCTCTTGTGTGAATGATAGGGGGTTTGTTTTTCTTTCTTTGTGGATGCCCTGGAAACATTCAGTGCACTAGCCCCTTCCACTTTTCAGACTTCCCCTGTAATCGTGCTGCTATTCACGCTATATACATAAGAGAGAGAGAACATGATTATGTTATGCCTGTTGCTGTATTTTTTCATTCTTTAATAACAAAACGTGTTCATGCTTCATGTTCGTATTATTTTTTGTTCAGTTTTGTTGTGTTGAATACATTTCATATGATTTATCAGATTTTGGGAGGTGTGTGTGTGTGGGGGGGGGGGGGGGGGGGGGTTGCTTTGCTTTGTTTTTTGTTGTTGTTTGTTTTTATTTCTTGTATAAAGTTCATGTTGCTGGCATCTATGTTGTTTAGTTTGTAGAGGTGGTTTTTTTTTTAAATTTTTATTATTTATTAAGTCTTTAAAATGCTTTTAGACATCACCTGCACACGCACACAGAGCTAACCAAATTCGTTTATATAAATAGAATGAATAAAAACAAATGTGCGTGTGTAGCGCGCGCGCGCATTTTAAATACGCAACTTCGAATATATATAAATATATATATATATATATAGAGAGAGAGAGAGAGAGTATTATATATATATATATATATATATATATATATATATATATATATATATATATATATATATATATATATATATATTTTTCAGTCGTTGTGCGTGAACTGTAAATACAGAGTGTTACTTTACAAGATTCAGCGCTATATAAATTTCATACATTATGATTATTATTACATCATAGTTGACATGATTTAAGATGTAGAACATACACCTTTGTGCCTAATGATGAAATGCATGCCGAAGTTGTGTTTTGTTTCTGTGTGTGTTGTGTGTGTTGTGTGTGTGTGTGTGTGTGTAGGCCCGAGTTCCCTGTAACCGTGCTGCTATTCACTGTGCTCACGTTCACAGCAGCCCAATGATCTCGCACTGTTGTTGTTGTTCTTGTTGGTTGTTGTCGTCGATGATGATGATGATGATGATGATGATGATGTAGCTACTGGCAATAAAATACTGTGGTGTTCAGAAAATGTCATGCCTCTGTGTGTGTGTATGTATATGTGTTTGTGTGTGTGTGTGGGGGGGGGGGGGGGAGTGAGAGAGAGAGAGGTTGGGGTGGGGGAGGGGGGTTAGGTGGTGGTGGTGATGTGTGTGTTTCTGTGAGAGAGAGTGCGCGCGTGTGTGTGTGTAAGGGGGGGGGGGGGGGGGGGTGATGTGTGTGTGTGTTTCTGTGAGAGAGAGGGGGGGGGGGGGGGGTGTAAGGGGGAGGGGGGTGTCAGGCGATGGTTGTGTGTGTGTTTCTGTGAAGTGAGAGAGAGAGAGAGACACACACACACAAGAGAGAGAGACCCACAAAGAGAGGAGAGAGAGAGAGAGAGAGAGGGAAGGGTGGGTGGGTGGGTGTTGGTGGTGTGGTGTGTGTGTGTGTTTCAGAGAGAGAGAGAGTGTGTGTGTGTGTGTGTGTTTGTGTGTGTGTGTGTGAAGTAAACTTTTTACACACTCTTTCTCCTCTCACACACAACAGTCTCAAATAATTTTTTTTTTCCACTTTTATTTGAAGCTCAGGGACTGGCTATGTATGACAGTACTTCAGTGCTGATAACTCGCCCTGCCATCTACAATCAATACTAACTGACGTTGGCGTCAGATTTCATTTTACTTTCAAATACAGAGAAATAGGATGATGTGGCTCAAAATTTCAAATTGACGTAAAGGATCAGACTTTCTCCTTTATGGGGTAAAGGGCATTTTCTTCTCTGTTTATTTTTCTTTTGTTTATTTGTGTTCTGCACTTATGTCTTTATTTGTTAACGTTCTTTTTCCAAAAGAAGGTTACATTTCTTCTTGTGTTGAATCTTCATTTTCTGAAATAACTGCAGCATTGTTGATTCGTTTAACGAATAGAAACTTTGGATAAAATGAAACTTTGAAGCTTAGGATTATTTCAAATAAACAAAAAATGTATTTCATCTAAGGCTTCTGAATAAGGAAGCACGTTATCAATATTAGCATTTTTATATATCGTAATCTTTCATTCCGATCTGTGTTTCTTCTTTCTTTCTTCCTTTTTTTTTTTTTACACAAACATTTCTGAGTGATCAAACATGCATTTGGGGAAAAAAAAGCAAATACAAGAGTGGAAAATCAAGGGAAGGCACTCTTTAGAAAGGCAGACACGGAGACACATGCATTCTCTCCCTTACAATCACACGGTGTTTTAAAGGGGGAAAGGAAAATACCTAACCGTATAAATACAACAGATTTCTCTGCTTAAAGATTTAAATGGTTCTACCATGGATATATATATATAGCATATCGCCGCTGTTCAGCGCCACACATTTTCTTTCTTGTTTGTCAGTACATTTGCTCACCAACAAGAGCAGATTTCTTTCTGCAGTGTTTTATTTAAAGGCCCACTTCCTTGTTGCCCTGGGTTCTTTAACATGGCGAATCATGCTGCACTCAGAATCTTGATATCATGTGGGGGGCTTTCTGAGAGACTATTACTCAGACCACTAGCTAGCTAGGGTCTATAAGAATGAGGAAGAGCAAATCTTTCTTGAACTACAGTGTCCACCCCTCTCTTTGCAAGCTAATGCTGGACATCGTTCACATGAAAGGTAGGGCTTTCAATGGACTGTCCACATCACTGCATAAGTAGAAAAGAAAAATAATAATAAATAAAGTGCGTCGTAGATATCTGCATTGACGTTTGTCCAGTTCAATGTCCATTCATATCGTTTTGTAATAAGTTTGTATTGTTATTTCTCATATTTACATCTTTTCTTCTTCTTCTTCTTCTTCTTCTTCTTCTTCTTTGCAATTCTTATTCGCAATTTTTCTTCGCAATTCTTCTTCTGCTTCTTCTTCTTCTTTGCAATTTTCTTCTTCTTCTTCTTCGCAATTCTTCTTCTTCGCAATTCTTCTTCTTCCTCACCTTCTTCCTCTTCTTCTCCGTCTTCTTCTTCTTTTTCTTTGAACGCTCACACAGCGATGACTGTTGTCTGTCATTTAAATGATATTACGTTGCGCTGCCGTTAGGCGCCTGAGAAGTCAGGCCCAGCGCATCCGACTTGGTGTGTTTACCATTGTTAAAGAACATTCCGCATCGCTATGCCAGCAAAGACTAGTGTGATGATCGTACTGATAATTATCAATTATGTGCAGTGCATCCATTTCCTGTACACAAATCATGAATTTACAAAAATGGGGAAAATAGATACGGGGGGGGGGGAACATCACACAAAGCTATCACACACAGTTAAGACCAAACTTACGACACAAACATTATTTGTGCATCCTTCCACCTTCCCTCCCAGCCCCCTCTCTATCTCTCTCTCCACACACTGGCTAACGCTTCAAAATCTAGTAAGCATGTTGTACAAAACAAAGAATAAAAGTAAATTAAAAAAATTTTAATTAAAAGTTCTACCACACAATTTGCCTCAACTTCCACACACAAAAGAAAAAATTCAACAACAACAAAAAGTGAGTGAACCGTGGAATTCTATCCAAACATCAAGAGAGATAGAGACAGAGAGGGAGACAGATAGACAGACAGACAGAGACAGACAGACACACAGTAGACAGACAGAGACAGACAGACACACAGTAAACAGACAGACAGAGACACACGGCTACAAACACATGGATAGACAGAAGAAGACATTTTCAAATCGACACATAAGACCTCCCTTTACAAAATGTGAAAGGAAGATCCGAAATTCGAAAGCTTGTTCATCCCTTTTTCATTTCATTTTTTTTCTGCCTCCCCATCAGCGTTTTCATAACGTTCAGTCCTGTTTGGGAAACCAAGGTGACTGTACAGAGGGGAAATGTGTAAACTGGGAAAGGGAGGACGGGGTGGGGGGAGGCTGAGGGGAAAAGTCACACTCACAATGCAGCTGACCAGTACACAATTATGACGTTTTACTGTCAGGTGTCGAAAGTGATGACGTCAATATCTGCACTACGTCATCAGAGGTCTGCCCCCAGACAGTCAGAACATCTTTTGACACCGGAAGTTTGGGGGGTTTCTTGCTTCCGGTTGCAAAGTGTGTTGTATTTCCTGATACTTGGAAAAGGGTTTTTTTAATATACATTTTATACTGTCTTATATTCTTTGGTACATTTCAATGCTCACTAATACTTTCTGACACTTCTGAAACTGTCTGGTGTGTGAATCAGCATTCTGGCGAAATCCACCAATAGTAAATTGCATTGATATTCATATTAGCTGAACAGTACACAAATTGTTAGTTTTAAATTTTATTTCTTTTTTAAAAAAAAAAAAACAGCATGGAGTAAATGGTGTTTAAAACTGTGTGTGTCCAAGTGTGTGGATAATAATAATAATGTTAGAAAAAATGGATGCCAACATTAGCATTATCAAAATGTGTCAATAAAAAAATATTGGTTGAACAGTGTCAAAATCTCTGCATCCAGGTGTACTGTGGGCGAACTGCCTTGATTTTGTATGGAGCCGTAGGGCCTGTGATGAGCATGTGCGCTCTTTATTCTGTCATCCTCTAATCTTTCATCCTTTGCTCGCTATCTACATACATTTCTCTGGGGGGACGGGACAGCCTGGTGGTTACAGTGATGTATTCGTGATCTGCTGACCCGGGTTTGATTCTCGTTCGAGAGGATTTTTCCTCTGGAGTTAACATCAGTACTGACTCCACTCTCCCCAAAAATCCTTCGGATGACACTATAAACCGAGGTCCCGTGTGCGAACGCACGCAGAACATCTTGCGCCCACGTTAAAACCCGTTCCGCTTTTCGAAGAGTAGGCCATTGTGTGCCGGTGGGAACGGATGACAAAATTTACAAATCTGCATAGGAGGACTGGATGAAAAAAGCACAAGAGTGCTTATTCCATTATCCTCGAAATAAAAGAATAAACTAAACTGGTTTTGAAACAATATTTCTATTATGTTGGATTTATTGTAGTGTATTGAATTACGTTGCATTGTGTTGCATTGTTTTGTATCGTGTCACATTGTATTCTGTTGCATTGTTTTGTATTGTATTGCTTTGAATCGCATCACATTGCATTGTGTTGTATTGTATTGTACTGCATCAACAAATGTATTAAATGAATGGTTTCAAATCTTCAAACTATCGAAAATAGTATCAACAAAAGTTATTGGCAAAAATGGTGTCGAAAACCTAAAAATAATCCAATCAAATCAACAAAATCATAGATTGTATAGATTCAAAACCTCAAGTATCGCATCGAACTAAAAATAGTGTCGGTGACTGATCTTCTTAGCTGCATGAGTGTCGTACTATTTGATTATCGAGAATGCATGTATACAGTGAACGTGCTAAAACACAGATTCGTGCGCGGGCGCGCGCACACATACACAAACACATGCACACACACATATACACACACCATAAATACACACATTAAGCAGAAAGTAAAAACACTATCTAAAGCATAATTATGCACACTGAGCCAGAACCAAATATGGAAGAAACATTACCACAGTGAAACCATAGACGTGGTAATAATGCAAAATATATCAACAGACCAACAAAAAAACAAACTGGCTAACGTATTTCAAGTTTTACACATTGCTAATACTACGGGTCAAAATTCACAGACTCGCAAATGCAATGCACTGAAGCGTGCAAATTTGCTCATGTGAGAGGTCAAAGTTCACAAAGTGGCTAATTTTAGGTCAAAATTTCACAAATCGGCTAAAGTAGCAGGTCAAAGTTCTCAGACTGGCTAACATAGCACAGGTCAGAGTTCACAAAGTGGCTAACATAGCGCAGGTCAGAGTTCACACCCAGACAGGCTAATAATCACAGCATCCCCCTGCAAATGTTCCAAGTAGCAGCAGCAGTCAGGGGGCAGTCTGAATGCATAATTATGAGATTCAAAACTCTGGCGTAATTTTGCCTAAAGACAACTTTCTTGTTTGAGTAAACTCACATCCTGCACACATCCACAAAAAAACCCACCAAAAAGAAGAAAAAAAATGTTAAAAAAACCTAAATCTCAAAAATAAGAAAATGAATGTATATTAGCGAAAAGGTTGAGGTGTCGGAGAAGGGGAGGTAAGCGGTGCTAGAGTTCTGGCTTTCAATGTAAATTCAAACCGTGGCGGAATTTCACCAAAGCACAACACTATTGATTATGACAACACACACACACACACACATCGCACATTCTCAACAAAACGCAAATTGCGCCACCTAAACTTCCAACACAAGAATTATTGTGGGAAGAGCAGAGGTAGAGGCAGAGATGGAAGGAGGAGGAGGATGAAGGAGGCAGGAGTAGATCCTGACTTCTGATGGGATTTAACTGGGGTGGAGGGGGGGGGGGGGGTGAATCCTGGCTTCAAACGTGATTCCACTCTGGCATCTTTTTTCCCGAGGAGAACACTCCTGCTGTCGTAAACTTGCATGCTGCACACATCCGAAAATCTTTGCCCCACCATCATCAAAACTTTCGGTTAACTCTGGTGGGAAATTGACTGAGAAGTGGAAGCGTGTGGGAATCTGGCTTCAAGTGGGATTCGAACGCTAAATCCCTGGGGTTTTAGGGCAGGAGGCACACACCCCCGACACAGATCAAACCACCTGGCCAAATGATTACATAAATAGATAAAATAAATAAATAAATGACAGTTCAAACATAAATGATACAGTAAACAGGGAACATTCAGATCAAACACCTGGCCAAATGATTACAGATCAAACCACCTGGCCAAACGATTACAGATCAAACCACCTGGCCAACGATTCAGATCAACACTGCAACGATTAAGATCAAACCACCTGGCCAAACGATTACAGATCAAACCACCTGGCCAAATGATTACAGATCAAAACACCTGGCCAAATGATTACAGATCAAACCACCTGGCCAAATGATTACAGATCAAAACACCTGGCCAAATGATTACAGATCAAACCACCTGGCCAAATGATTACAGATCAAACCACCTGGCCAAATGGATACATCTAAACAATTGAAAATGAACATAAACATGCCACGCAAAGGCTACTTTTAAAATGAACACGGTAAAAGAAAACTGCCATCTCTATTCTCTACGCAAACACATCATCCGTGATAAGAGTAGCAGGAAAATAACACACAACGTACACACAAAATAATACACAATAATTACACAGATGTTGAGCAACAAGCTTTTTTTTTAGCAATGCACATTGTGTAAGCGTCCCTTTCCTCCGTTCAACATTTGTTTCTAAAATCTATGGCTGCAGCAAATATTACAAAAAATGTTTCAAGCTGCCTACACCTTACACAAGCATACAACTCTGCATAATCATAAGCAGGAAGAGATGCAAACTAAAGGATAATATAAACAATATCTGCAGTCGTACATACAGGCACGAAGTGATAATAACTAAAGCAGTACAACAAATCCATACCTGCATTGTAAAATTTAGGCAGATAGTGAATAATAAAAGATTGAAATACTAAAAGAAATTTTGAAAATATGGCAAAGGAGCCCAAAATAATACTAACTTGCAAAACCGCATTAGTCACAGCTAAGAAATGGCAATATAACTAATACAAAATCACAACAATAAATCTAAATAAACTTGCAACTGAAAAAATTAGTTCTCCCTTGAAGATTCGAACACTGAAGGCATTTTCCCATCAGGCATCTCTTCTGCAATTTCACACGTCATGGATTGACCTCTGACACTTTTGCTTCCGGTCATGTCACCTTCACCTTCACCTTCAACCTCTGTCCTCAGCTCCTTAAGACTGTGTATCAACGACCTTCACCTTGTACAGGTCACAGGCCTCCCGCCCCTGCAAGATGAAACAGAATTAAGGACAGTAATGATAATAATGATAACAATAATAATGACGACAACAATGATAATGATGGTAATTACAATGATGATAACAAATGATTATTACAATAATGAATACACTCACACATACATACATACATATAGAGAGAGACAGACAGAAAGACAAAGAGACAGAGAGAGACAGAGAGAGAGACAGAGAGATTTTATTTTAATCTTTTATATCGAGGATAAAGGAATAAGCACTTATGTGCTTTTTTACATCTAGTCCCCGTGTGTATGCGGTTTTTGTAAATTTGTGTCATCTGTTCCCACCGACACACAATGGCCTACGCTTCCGAAAAGCGGAACAGGATTGAACGTGTGCGCAAGATGTTCTGCATGCGTTCGCACACGGGGCTTCGGTTTATAGTCTCAACCGAAGGACTTTTGGGGAGAGTGGAGTTTGCACTGATGTTAACTCCAGGGGAAAATATCCCCTTGAATGGGAATCGAACCCGGGTAGTCAGATTGCGAGCACAGTGTTCTAACCACTAGCTATCCCGTCAGAGAGAGAGAGAGAGAGAGAGAGAGAGAGAGAGAGAGAGAGAGAGAGAGGAGAGAGAGAGAGAGAGAGAGAGAGAGAGAGAGAGAGAGAGAGAGAGAGAGAGAGAGAGAGAGAGATGGTGTGTTTTCTATGTGTGTCGTGTTTTTCTCACCAGCCAGAGGAGCTTTTCCTTCACCTCCCTGCACATCACACATCTGACACATGACACATCTGACACATGACACATCTGACACATCACACATCTGACACATTACACATCTGACACATTACACATCTGACACATTAAACACCTGACACATTACACATCTGACACATGACACATCTGACACATTACACATCTGACACATGACACATCTGACACATCACACATCTGACACATTACACATCTGACACATTACACATCTGACACATGACACATCTGACACATTACACATCTGACACATCACACATCAGACACATCACACATCTGACACATTACACATCTGACACATCACACATCTGACACATCACACATCTGACACATTACACATCTGACACATGACACACATCTGACACATTACACATCTGACACATCACACATCACTGACACATCAATCGAACTACACATCTGAAAACACATCCACCACATCTGACACATTACACATCTGACACATCACACATCTGACACATTACACATCTGACACATACACATCTGACACATCACACATCTGAACACAATTACACATCTGACACATCACACATCTGACAAAATTACACATCCTGACACATCACACACTCTGACACATTACACATCTGACACATTACACATCTGACACATCACACATCTGACACATACACATCTGACACAATCAACATCAACTGACACATTACACATCTGAATCACACATCTAACATACACATCTGACACATACACATTACACAACATCTGACACATCACACATCTGACACATTACACATCTGACACATTACACATCTGACACAACATTGACACACACAATCTGACACATCACACATCTGACACATTACACATCTGACACATCACACATCTGACACATTACACATCTGACACATCACATCACTGACACATCACACATCTTGACACATCACTATCGAAACATCTGACACATTCACACATCTGACACATCACACATCTGACACATTACACATCTGACACATTACACATCTGACACATACACATCTGACACATCACACATCTGACACATCACACATCAGACACATCACACATCTGACACATCACACATCTGACACATCACACATCTGACACATCACACATCTGACACATCACACATCTGACACATACACATCTGACACATCACACATCTGACACATTACACATCTGACACATTCACACATCTGACACATCCACATCTGACACACTGCACAACACTACATACAACATCACTGACATAACATCAACACATTACACATCTGACACACATCACACATCAGACACATACACATCTGACACATCAACATACCTGACACATACACTACACATCATAATACACATTACACATCTGACACATTACACACTGAATCACTGACACATTACACACCTGACACATTACACATCTGACACATTAACACACCTGACACATAAACATCACATCATTACACATCTACACACATTACACACTGACACATAACATCACACATACACATTTACACATCTGACACATTACATCGACACATACACACTGAACATTAAACACTACACATACCATCTGACACATACTGCACATACACTGACACATTACACACCTGACACATTAAACACTGACACATACAACATCCTGACACATTACACACCTGACATCACATTAACACACCTGACACATTACACATCTGAACACACTCTGACACATACACTGACACATTAAACACACTGAACACATTACACAACTCTGACACATAAACATCTGACACTACCATCTACAAACATCTGACACATACACACTGACACATTAATACACAACACTGACACATTACACATCTGACACATACACATCTGACACATTAACACACCATCACACTGACATTACACACTGACACATAAACACTGACACATACACATCTGACACATTACACATCTGACACATACACATCTGACACATCACACTGACACATTGACAACACACATCTGACACATACACATCTGACACATACACACTGACACATTACAACAACCTGACACATACAACACTGAACACACCTGAATACACATCGACACATTACACATCTGACCATACACACTACACATCCTGACACATAACATCATCACACATCACACATTACAACACTGACACATTACACATCTGCATCACATCTGAAAATTACACATCTGACACAATCACACATCTGAAACATTACACACATGACACATACACATCTGACACATTACACATCTGACACATTACACATCTGACACATTACACATCTGACACATCATACAACTGACACATTACACATCTGACACATTAACACCTGACACATTACAACATCTGACACAATTAACATCTGACACATTACACATCTGACACATACAATCTGACCACATTACACATCTGACACATTAAACACCTGACACATTACACTACCTCACACATTACACACTGACACATAAACATCTGACACATTACACTCTTACAACACATCTGACACATCACACATTGACACATACACATCTGACACATTACACATCTGACACATTACACACTGACACATCACACATCTGACACATCACACATTGACACATCACACATCTGCACACATTACACATTCTGACCCTCACACATCTGACA
>CM054160.1:46962537-46965037 GCA_028751875.1 Rapana venosa
AAGAGAGAGAGAGAGAGAGAGAGAGAGAGAGAGAGAGAGAGAGAGAGGAGAGAGAGAGAGAGGGGGGGGGGGAGAGAGAGAGAGAGAGGAGAGAGAGAGAGAGAGAGAGGGGGAGAGAGAGAGAGAGAGAGAGAGAGAGAGAGAGAGAGAGAGAGAGAGAGAGAGGGGTAGAGTGAACAAGCCAGAGACAGACAGACAGACAGACAGACAGACAGAGAAACACAGAGACAGGCAGACAGACAGACAGAGAAACAGAGAGAGAGAGAGAGAGAGACAGCTGAGATGTATGAAGAGACAGACACCAGGAGAGACAGAGACAGAAGCAAGAGGAAACAAGACAAACACAGAGTGAAAGAGAGAGAAAAACAGACAGACAGACAGACGGACAGACAGACGGACGGACGGACGGACAGGCAGACAGACGGACGGACAGACAGACGGACGGACAGACAGACAGACAGACAAACAGACAGACGGACGGACAGACAGACGGACAGACAGGCAGACAGACAGACGGACAGACGGACAGACAGACAGACGGACAGACAGACAGGCAGACGGACAGACAGACGGACAGATAGACATACGGACATACGGACAGACAGATGGACTGACAGACAGATGGACAGACGGACTGATGGACGGACAGACGGACAGACGGACAGACAAACAGACAGACAGACGGACAGACGGACAGACGGACAGACAGACAGACAGACGGACAGACAGAGTCTCAGGAAGATAGAGGCAAAGACAGACAGAAACAAAAGAAGACGAGACAAAATTGTTCATACATATTACAAAACAAATCGACATAAAAAGCAACAGAAGTATATCTGAAATCTAAGATAATAACGGTAACAGACAAAAGTAACACAGGTCTGGAAAAAAATGAGCATAATAATCAGCAATTAAACAGTGCCCAGCAAAACAGCAAAAAATCATTTCATATATGTCAAACAAAA
Source organism: Rapana venosa (assembly GCA_028751875.1). Classification (NCBI taxonomy): domain Eukaryota; kingdom Metazoa; phylum Mollusca; class Gastropoda; order Neogastropoda; family Muricidae; genus Rapana; species Rapana venosa. Next base: position 46,963,503 of record CM054160.1, read on the forward strand.
ACAAACAATAATAACAATGACAATGATAACCAGCTCTACTCCATAAGCCTTAAGATCCAAATCGTTAATTGCAAAAACAACATATACGGGAGATAACGCACCGCAAGCTGAGAATTATCAGTAAGACAACCTCGAGCAAACAAGCATTCAATGGTAGAAAGCAAAATAACGTGCAAGCAATACTAGATTAGCGACAACATTGGAAGCAGGGGTTGTTGTTTTTTTATTATTATTATTATTATTATTACAATACACATGCGCGCGCAGAAATTCCATCTACATGTTTCAATCCATACCAACAACCCCCAAAAAATCCATGTGTAAAAAAGATATATCCATACTTATCTAGCCACACATCCATCTGCACACATCTATCCGTATAACTATGAATCCATCTGTTATGACTGATCTACCTATATCCATTTATCCGTACAGCATTTGTATCTTTCCAAACAGGAACTATTTCCGTGCAATTATATCCAGATAATCCATCTGAAGAAAAGAAACATAATTATTTGAATGAGCAAATCCATCACCCAGGGGTCTGTCAGTGTAAATAGCATGCCCACCTTCTGTGCTAGGAATTCCCCTCTTTTCTATCCCTCTCTTTGTTTCTGCCTTGCTGCGTTTCTTCCTGTCACCTCCTCCTTCTTGTCTGTTTTCTGCCTTCTGGGTCCATTCTCCTGCCCTTTTTCCAGAAAGACTTCAGCAGATAGCTCTTCTCTCTCACGCTGAACTGAGATGCGCTGGGCCTGACTTGCCAGGCGCTTAACGGCAGCGCAACGTATTTTTTTTTTCGCTCCTGCGACAGACTGCAACAGTTGCTGTCTGAGCGTTCGATGAAGAAGAAGCTAATCCATAGGTACAGGCTAGTGTGAGTGTCTGTCTGTCTGTCTGTCTGTCTGTCTGTCTGTCTGTCTCTCTCTCTCTCGCTCGCTCGCTCGCTCGCTCACACACACACACACACAAACAAACATACACACGTGGGCACACACACACGGACACACACACACACACACGGACACACACACACACGTTAAATCCTGTTCCGCTTTTCGTAAGAGAAGGCCATTGTGTGCCGGTGGGAACAGATGCCAAAATTTACAAAACCGTATACACACTGGGACTGGATGTACAACAACAAAAAGCACATAAGTGCTTATTCCATTATCCTCAATATAAAAGAATATTTAAAAAACCACACACACACACACACACCACGGACACACACACACACACACACACACACACACGCACGCACGCACACACGGACAAACACACACACACGCACGCACGCACACACGGACAAACACACACACACGCACGCACGCACACACGGACAAACACACACACACGCACAACACACACACACACAAACACAAACACACAAACACAAAAACACACAACACAAAAAACGCACGCACGCACACACGACAAACACACACACACGCACGCACGCACACACGGACAAACACACACACACGCACGCACGCACACACGGACAAACACACCACACACGCACACACACACACACA
>CM054160.1:46972537-46975037 GCA_028751875.1 Rapana venosa
CTGCTCTGCTTTTCAAAAGAGTAGGCCGTTCATGCCGCTAAGAACGGCTGAGAGAAAATACTTTTTTTTTTTTAAAACACATCCACAGTGATGTCGTGTTTAAAACAGCATTCCCGAAGTTGGAATTCAGCTACCTAACTGGTGGGCAAAAACGGTCGCATACATGAAAATCTCACCACTGGTGAGCTAAGGAGCTCTAGCCGAGGAACGAAAACCAAAACTAAACCAAACAACCAAACAAACCAAACCCAAACCAAACCAAAGAAAACCACACCAAACAGCCAAACCAAGCCAAAACCAAAACCAAATTGAACCAAACCAAACCCAAACCAAACCCAAACCAAACCAAACCAAACACAACAATACAAACCAAACCCAAAACAAACCAAACAAAACCAAAACTAATCCAACCACAAAAAACCAACCAAACAAACAGAAAAACAACAACAAAAAACCCAACCCAACCAAACCAAACCAAAAGAAAACGAAACAAAATGAAAGGAAAACCCCACCAACAGCAAATGATCCATTTATCAACTTTTTTCTGCGGTCAACGTGGTGCCACACTGAAGTCTTTTGGCAGTGTCTTTTTTTTTTTTTTTTTTTTTGGGGGGGGGGGGGGGGGGGTCCAGCTGTCGCTGGCAGAGCCCATCTCGCTCCCTCCATGAAAATCTGTCTGTCTGTGTGTCTGTCTGTTTGTCTGTCTGTGTGTGTGTGTGTGTGCTGTCTGTGTGTCTGTCTGTTTGTCTGTCTGTGTGTGTCTGTCTGTCTGTCTGTCTGTCTGCATCTCTCTCTCTCTCTCTCTCTCTCTCTCTCTCTCTCTCTCTCTCTCTCTCTCTCTCTCTCTCTCTCTGTTGTTGCTTCGATTTTACATCTAATCACTCAAAGTTATATTAGACGTTGTGTGTGTGTGTGTGTGTGTGTGTGGTGTGTGTTGTGTGTGTGTGTGTGTGTGTGGTGTGTGTGTGTGTGTGTGTGTGTGTGTGGTGTTGTGTGTGTGTGTGTGTGTGTGTGAGTGTGTGGTGTGGTGTGTGGTGTGTGTGTGTGTGTGTGTGTGTGTGTGTGTGTGTGTGTGTGTGTGTGTGTGTGTGTGTGTGTGTGTGTGTGTGTGTGTGTGTGTGGTGGTGTGTGTGGTGTTGTGGAGTGTGTGTGGTGTGTGTGTGTGTGTGTGTGTGTGTGTGTGGTGTGTGTGTGTGTGTGTGTGTGTGTGTGTGTAGGGTGTGTGTGTGGTGCGCGCGCGCGAGCGCGCAAAAGCGTAAAAGAAAATGCTCACATGAAATTACTATCGCTGTTTTCTTTTTTAAAAACCAAACGAATCAAACAAACAAACAATACAATACAATCCAAACCCACACAAACAAGCAAACAAAACTCAACCTCAGTAAACAACAAACAAACAAAAAGGAGTCGGACTAACACCTCCACATGCCTCTCATTCCTTTTAGGATACTCTGTAACAAGATGTGTTCCTTTTACACAATCTCCTTCCAGATACTTTGTAACAACACACAGCGTTCTCTTTACACAACGTTCTCGCTAAAATAAAATTTAGAAAAAGTAGTGATCTTCTGTTACACAATGTTCACGCTGTTACATAGTTTCATGCTGGTGTTAACCTCGTTTTCTGGAATCTCTATTCCTGGTTTTTTCCCTTACCCTTGTTTCTATGCCAACGCATTCTTCTGGCGCTGTACAGTTCGTTTCCACTTCATTCGTGGCCTAATATCGGCGGCTTCTTGTACAGTTGTATCATTTTCTCTTCACTTGATAACAAATATGGGCTTCTTGTTTTGTTAAATTGTTTCTGCTCCATTTCAATGCATTCTGCTTCACTTAGGAGCTAATATTGGCTTCTTATTTTGTCATATCATTTCTTCTTCACTTTAATACATTCTGCTTTATTTAAGAGCTAATATTGGCTTCTTGTACTGTTAATCATTTTTCCTTCACTTAATAACCAATATTGGCTTTGTACTGTTATATCATTTTCCTTCACTTACTAACTAATATTGGCTTCTTGTTTTGTTATAATGTTATTATCAGTTCTGCTTCACTTAGGAGCTAATATTGACTTCTTGTACTGTTGTTTTATTTCCACTTCACTTAGGAATTTACATTGGTTATTTGTACTGTTATTTCATTCTCCACTTATTGATTTACATTGGATTTGTACTTTTATTTCATTTTTCCTTCACTTGATAACTAATATTGGCTTCTTGTACTGTTATTCATTTCCACTTCACTTAATAGCCAATATTGGCTTTTTATACTGTTGTTCAATTTTTCCTTCACTTAATAACTAATATTGGCTTGTTGTACTGTTATTTCATTTCCGCTTCACTTAAGAGCTAGTTTTGGCTATTTGTACTGTTATTTTTTTCAACTTCACTTAGAAACTTGTATATTGGGTTCGTGTGATGTTCTTTTTTTTTCATTTCCACATCATTCAGAAACTAACACTGGCTTGTTGGTGGGGAGTATTTACAGCATGATTTTGCGA
>CM054160.1:47005335-47012835 GCA_028751875.1 Rapana venosa
ACCACACCACAACCATACCATACCAACCAACCATACCACACCAAACCCAAACCCACACACACACACCATATACCACACACACCATACCATAACCACACCACACCATACCATACCACACCAACCACAAACACCATACCAACCATACCACACCATACCATACCACACCACACCATACCAACCAACCACACCACCACCACCACACACCACACCACACCATACCACACAACCACACCATACCACACCACACCATACCACCCACACCATCCACCTACCACACACCCACACCAACCAACCACACCCACACCACTACCACACCCCACACCACACCATACCAACATACCACTACCACTCCACACCACACACCACCAACCCACCACACACCACCCATACCATACCACACCACACCACACCACACCATACCACACCACACCACACCATACCATACCACACCACACCACACCATACCACACCATGAGAAAATTGTAAGGGGAACCAGTGCATCTCCAGGCTTTTATTTCCATCCCATGGATCGGTGGTCTAGAGGTAACGCGCCTGTCTAGAATGCGAAAAGTCCGGGTCGGTGGTTCGAATCCCGTTTGGGCCCGAAACTTTTACCCCATCCATTAGACCATGAGTGGTGGTCTGGGCGCTAGTCTTTCGGATGAGACGATAAACCGAGGTCCCGTGTGTTACACCAAATTTTCAGCGCACGTAAAAGAACCCACGGCAACAAGAGAGTTGTCCCTGGCAAAATTCTTAGAAACAAGCCACTCTGATAGAGAAACAAATACAGTTCCAGACATTAAAAAAAAGGTGGCGCTGCTCTTGTGGCGACGTGCTCTCCCCGGGGAGAGCAGCCCGAATTTCACGCAGAGAAATCTCGTGACTTAGAGTAGTATACAAAAAATTAATAAATAAATAAATAAATAAAATTCCATTCCATCCAACTCTGTTCAATTCAGTGAGACTTATTCCTGAAACACCACACCCCAAACTAAGCAGAGCAGAGCAGAGCAGAGCAGAACAGAGCAGAGCAGAGCACAGGAGAACAGAGCAGAGCAGAACAGAACAGAGCAGAACAGAGCAGAGCAGTGCAGAACAGAACAGAACAGAGCAGAACAGAACAGACAGAACAGAACAGAGCAGAAGAGCAGAGCAGAAGAGCAGAGCAGAGCAGAACAGAGCAGAGCAGAACAGAGCAGAGAGCAGAACAGAGCAGAGCAGAGCAGAAACAGAACAGAACAGAAACAGAGCAGAGCAGAGCAGAGCAGACAAGCAGAACAGAGCAGAACAGAGCAGAGCAGAGCAGAACGAGGAGCGACAGAACAGAGCAGAACAGAGCAGAACAGAACAGAGCAGAACAGAGCAGAACAGACAGCTATTTCATGTCCAGTCTACCGACTTTGTAGCCGAGTGGTTAAGACCGTTTGACTTCAATCCTGTGGGTCCATGAAGTCCTGGGTTCCAATCTCCACCACGCCTGATGAATCAAGGATGGGGATTTTTTACCGTCTCCCAGGTCAACTTCAAGTGCAGCCCTGCCAGTGCCTTAATTCCCGTTCGTGTATATGCACATACAGATCAGATATGCACGTTAAAGATCCTGTCATTCATGTCAGCGTTCGGAGGGTTACGGAAACACGAATAAATCCAGCATACATCCCTGAAGTCGGAATGCCGCTACCTTCACGATGTGCACAAACGGTCGCGTACGCAAAACTCTCACCATTTGTAAACCTCGGAGCTGTAGCCAAACAAGACAAGACAAAACAAAACGGAACAAAACATCCGCTTAGCACAATCTCACTCCTCATGCATTGACAGGTCAGCGACAAGGCCTGTTGGGTTCCTTTTTTTCACACGCCCACATCCGCAAGTTGTGGTTTTGTTAAATTTCATGTACCCCTTGGGGGGGGGGTTCTTGAAATAAAATCTTGAATCTTGAATCTTATCTCAGATCAACAGTAGAGAACATCTTGATTTTCACAGGAAAACAACTCAAGAACCCTTCACCTTCATCTTCACCGATCCCGTAGTCTAGTGGACCGTTGTGGCACCACTGAAGATTTTGCAACCAGCTTCCTCCACTCCTCGCAGTTTTCGAAAAGCAAGAACCCTTGTAAATGCTTTGGACCTAACTAGGGTCAACTCTGGCATCTGTGTGGGAATTTTGAGACGAAGGTATGGTGTCTTTTGGAGGTGGTGTCATATATATATGTATATATATATTATATTATTATATATATATATATATATATGTATATATACAATATATATATACATATATATATACATATATACATATATGTGTGTGTGTGTGTGTGTGTGTGTGTGTGTGTGTGTGTGTGTGTGTGTGTGTGTGTGTGTGTGTGTGTGTGTTGTGTGTGTGTGTGTGTGTTAGAATGTTACCATAACGCGCACAGTCACTGGGAAGCAAGGCGTCAGAGACCTCACTTCTCTAGGGCCAGCATATTGAGGGCGGCGCCCATCTCCTCTCCCTCGCTGCTTTACCTTCCCTGACCCTAAAGAGGGCAGGTACGCATTGATAGCTGGGTGAACCGGGGAACTGTAGTAAAGCCAAGACACGCAAACGGTCACCCATCCACGTGGTAACCACGCTTGATGCTGCTCAACCTTAGCTTAAGTCAAGCGAGCGCTCTGATCTCTGAGCCGTCATACCCATATATAAACAAATACTAGCACCAGTAATAAGATCTGCATCATCAGCAGCAAAGAACTGCCATAATTGTAAAAATTAAATCAACGCCAGTAATCGCACACGAAAGCGTGTGTGTGTGTGTGTGTGTGTGTGTGGTATGTGTGTGTGCGCGCGCGCGCGCGCGTCTGTGTGTGTGTGTGTGTGTGTGTGTGTGTGTGCGTGTGTGTGGTGTCTTTAAGTGATGTTCACGTCCTTAACTGGATTAAGACGTTCAAATGCACAAACCCAAAAGTAAACGACAATGATGTGTTTTCAACTCCTAAGCGACGGACCCTGTGGCCGAGTGGGTAAGACCGTCCCACTTCAACCCCACGGGTCCAGAAAGTCGCGGGTTCGAATCCCGGCAACGTCTGGTGAATTACGGGTAGGGATTTTTTTTTCACGATCTCCTAGGTCAGCTTCAAGTGCAGACCTGCTGGTGCTTTAACTCCCTTCGTGTATATACACATGCAGAAGATCAAACACGCACGTTAAAGATCCAGTAACAACTCATGTCAGTGTGTGGTGGGTGACGGAAACACGAACATACCCAGCATGCATCCCCGAAGTCGGAATGTGGCTACCTTCGTGGTGGATATAAACGGACGCATACGCAACATCTCCCCACAGGAGAGCCTCGGAGCTCTAGGCGAGGAACGAAAACCTGAACTAGAACTGCTAAGCACACGGCTGTAAATCAGCACACGTGAAAACCCCGACCCAAAAATAATATCGGCAATAAAACGATGCTACATAAACAAAGACTCAGGCGAAAGTGCGAGCGTAAAACGAATACTGCCTTACCAAGGACAAGACGATCTTTCCCCTGGAGTTAACATCAGTGCCGACTCCATTCTCCCCACAAGTCCTTCGGATGAGACTATAAACCGAGGCCCCGTGCGCGAACGCACGCGGAACATCTTGTGCACACGTTAAAACCCGTTCCGCTTTTGGGAAGAGTAGGCCATTGTGTGCCGGTGGGAACGGATGACAAAATTTACAAACTTACTTACACACGGGGATAAGATGGTTTTTTTAAAAACCAAAAAACCCCACATGAGTGTTTATTCCATTATCGTCGAAAAAAAGAATAAATAAAAGAAAGAAAGACAGAAAAAATAAAAGAAAGAAAGACAGAAACAAACAAAAAAAAGAAAGAACAGTGTGCAGTATTTATTTTTTTTATTTATTTATTTATTCTTTTATATCGAGGATAATGGAATAAGCACTCATGTGCATTTTTACATCCAGTCCCCGTGTGTATGCGGTTTTTTAAATTTTGTCATCTGTTTCCACCGGCACACAATGGCCTACTCTTCCGAAAAGCGAAACAGGATTTAACGTGTGCGCAAGATGTTCTGCATGCGTTCGAACACAGGGTCTCGGTTTATAGTCTCATCCGAAGGATGAAGTATTTCACAGACAGTTTTCACAGGACGTTTTCAAAGGACTTTTTCAACGAGGGGACTTCTTATCTCCCCTGAGCCTGTCCACTTTACGACAATGTCCAGTTAACGACACAAAAAAACTGCATCAGAATTCACACCGTTGCTTAGATAATAACATCAGAAACACACGTAGCTAGGGTTTATGGCATGAATATGTTGTTTTTTTTAATATATATATATATATCAAAAAGTTAATAATTATAACAATCACACAAGTATGTCAACACTTTCGATAGGAAAACATGCTGTGAAATCTAGACTGTCTTTCATTCATGTAATAGTTTTGTGGGTTTTGTTTTTTTGGGGGGAAAGGGGGGTTTGCCTGTGTTGTGTTGTGTGTGTGTGTGTGTGGTGTGTGGTGTGGTGTGTGTTGTGTGTGTGTGTGTTGGTGTGTTGTGTGTGGGGTGACGTAGACTGTTGTCGGATTTTAAAATATTGTGTTATTTCTTAATCTGTATTGTTTATAATGCATGCTGTGTCATTTTGTAATTATAAAATGCCACTCAAAATTTCTCTAGTTGAGACTTTAAAGTAGTCTTGAGGTGTTTGCTTTAAAATCCATTTGAATACTACCCACCTTTTCCAACAGCTTACCGTCTATTTTTTTTTCCAGCCTTTTTTAAAAAAAAAAAAAACACTTAATACCACTTCTTTCAAAAACAATTTTGACTTTTTCATTAAAACAACCCCAATTCATCCATGATTTTCTCGGGCCTTTAAAATTAAATTTTTTTTCGGTGCAAGTTCCCCACACTTCGATGTAGCCGTGAGGACAGGTGCCCCGATAGCTCCGTAGGAGTTGACCTTTTATTGAACACCCCGTGCTTCCCCCCCCGACATTCGTTGATGTCTGCACACAAAAAAAGAGAGGGATATGTATCGAGGTTTCACACACCGCGCTTGGTGCATGCCGCACGCCAACACACACCCCCCTGATTTCTCATCGCGTCCACACACACACACAACACAACCCCACACACAACACACCACACAAGATGTAAAAAAAAAAAAAAAAAAAGCACATGATGCTTTTTCATTACCCTCGAAATAAAAGAATTTGTTTTGATTTGATTTCTACACACACCCACACACACACCACACACCAAAACCCACACCCCAACACAAACCACAGGGAGGGAGAGCAGACAGGAGAGTGTGACAGAGAGAGACAGAGAGAGAGGGAGGGAGAGAAAGGAGGGAACAAAGAGACAGACAGACAACAGACAGAGAAAGGACACACAGAGAGGCACGTGCATGATCGCACCAGTGCAATGCTTTTTCCCACGGGCAACAAAGCCAGTGAAGAAGACAGACAGAAGACAGACAGTGAGACAGTCAAGAGACACAGAAAACAGTGAGCATCAGAAGACACAGACAGACAGACGACAGTGAGACAGTCAGAGAGACACAGCCCGACAGATGACAGTGGGACCCAAAAGGACACAAGAAAACAGAGAGACAGATATACAGTCAGAGAGAGAGAGACAGAGCAGAAGAAGCCCGACAGACGAGATAGAGACGAGAGAGAGAGCACATGCTGACCCCCCAGTGCAATGTGTTACCCATTGGCAGATCAAGCCGTAAAGAGACAGACAGACGAGAGACAAGAGAAGACAGACGACAGACAGAGAGACGGAGAGACAGACAGACAGACAGACAGAAGTCGAGAAAAGGACGAGAGAGAGCAATTGCATGACACCCCCCATGCAATGTGTTCCCCTTGGGCGACCAACCCATAAAGAGACAGACAGACAGACAGAGAAGAGACACTACAGACAGACAGAGAGCCGTCAGACAACAGCAGAGAAAGCAGAGAGACAGGAGAGAGAGCACATGCTGACAGCCCCATGCAAGTGTTCCCCCCGCGCAACAAGCTAGTGAAGAGACAGACAGACAGACAGAAGTCTGAGACAACAGAGAGTGGGAACAGAGACAAACAACAGCAGAGAGACCAGAGAGAAACAGAGAACAGAGTACAGTCAAGAGACAGACATACAGGCAGAGAACGAGATAGAAAAGGAGTCAGAGAATGAGACAGAGAGCACAGAGAGAGACACACACAGAGAGAGACACAGACAGAGAAAGAGAGCACATGCATGACAGCCCCAGTGCAATGCGTTACCCAGCTGGCAGACCAAGCCAGTGAAGCCAGGTTGACAGTGACATCTGTCATCTCGACACTGCCCGCCATTTTGACATTCCGGACTGCACGTGCTGTCTGTAGATAATTATTGTTAAAAAATAAAACTTTTTTTTAAAAAGGCAGCGATGGAGGATTAAAAAGATTTTTACAGGTTTTCTTTCAGTTCACTGCTTGGCTGCATGTCTGTGTGCCTGTTTGTCTTTCTGTCTGTCTGTCTGTCTGTCTGTCTGTCTACCTGTCTGTCTGTTCTGTTATGTTCCGTTTGTCTGTCTGTGTGCTTGACTGCCTGCCTGCCTGTGTGTCTGTCTGCGGTATACCTACCTGCCTGTCTGTCTGTCTGCCTGTCTGTCTATCTGCCAATCTGTCTGCCATCTGCCTGTCTATTTGCCTGTCTGCCTGCCTGTCTGTCTGCCTATCTGCCTGCCTGTCTGCCTGCCTGTCTGCCTATTTGTATGTCTGCCTACCTGTCTGCCTATTTGTATGTCTGCCTGCCTGTTTGCCTGCCTGTCTGCCTGTCTACCTGTCTATTTGTTGGCTGACTGAATGATTGATCAATTAATGTAACTTCATTTTTTCGGTATTTCTTTCATTTTTAGTTTCTTTCTTTTCCTTTTCTTCCATTCAAACTGTTCCTTACGGGTTTGGGTGGGGTTTTTTCCCTTTTTATTCTGTCTGGTGTTTTTCTTGTTTTGTTGGGTTTTTTTATTTCTTTGGTTCCTTTTTGCTGTTGTTGTTGTTGTTGTTATCCTTCTTCCCTACATGCACGCGCACGCATACGTACGCTCACATATATATCAACCACACCACACTACACCGCACCGCATCACCACACCACACCTGTACCACATTACGCTCACCTGTCTGTAACATATACACATACACACACACACACACATACACGCACGCTCGCACGCACACACACACACACTTCGGATGAGACTATAAACCGAGGTCCCGTGTGCGAACGCACGCAGAACTGCTTGCGTACGCGTTAAAACCTGTTCCGCTTTTCGGAAGAGTAGGCCATTGCGTGCCGGTGGGAACGGATGACAAAACTGACAAAATTGCATACACACGGGGACTAGATGTAAAAGCACATGAGTACTTATTCCATTATCCTCGAAATAAAAGAATAAAATTAAAAAAAATAAAACATTAACCATACCGCCCCCCCCCCCCCACACACACAATATACATACATAAAACATACA
>CM054160.1:47015335-47017835 GCA_028751875.1 Rapana venosa
ACACACAAACACACCACACCACACAACACACACACACACAAACACACACACACACACACACACACACACACACACACACACACACCACACACACACACACACACGTTACTGCTCTACTACTCACGGGTGCACGTTTTACGGTCAGGAGACAGTCGTGTGCCCGGCGACAGAGACAGAAGAAGGAGCCCAGGGTGTTGGGACACTCCCGGTTGTTGCACATCCCGCCTCGCTTCCGGCCATTCGTCACATCTGTACATCCATGCAGACGTTCTCTGTCGGGGGTTCGGCGGGTAACTGGAAGTGGGGGGGGGGGGGGGGGGGGGGGGGGGGGGAGGGGGGTTCACCCAGAACGCGCACACTCTGTCTAACGTTAAATCCTGTTCCGCTTTTCGAAAGAGGAGGCCATTGTGTGCCGGTGGGAACAGATGACAAAATTGACAAAACCGCATACACACGGGGACTGGATGTTTAAAAAAAAAAAAGCACATGTGTGCTTATTCCATTATCCTCGATATATTAAACAAACAAACAAAAAGTAAAGAAAATAAAGGAAAGTGGCAGCAGAATGGTTAAGACGTTCACCTGCCAACAAGTTAACCGTGAGGTTGTGGGTTCGATTCCCAAGCCTCGCTCTTTCTTCCCAGTTTGACCCCAAAAAATCGAACTGAATGTTAAAGTCCTCCGGATGAGACTATAAACCGAGGCCCCGTGTTCGAAAGCATGCAGAACATCTTGCGCACACGTTAAATCCTGTTCCGCTTTTCGGAAGAGTAGGCCATTGTGTGCCGGTGGAAACAGATGACAAAATTTACAAAACCGCATACACACGGGGACTGGATGTAAAAAAGCACAGGAGTGCTTCTTCCATTATCCTCGATATAAAAGAATAGATAGATAAACGAATAAATAAATAAATAAATATATAAATAAATAATTCCTCCCACCTGGGAATCACAGTGTGTACACTGAATAAGCAGTTTGCGGCCTGTGTTGCAGTTTTTAAATTCCTCGCGCTGTAGGCAGCCGCAATTCGGCTGACGAGGAATGTTATCCTTCCCTTGATGTAGGATCCAGATTTCAGGGTGAGTACTACATGGATCGGGGACGGGATAGCTCAGTGGTCGGAGCACTCGCTTTCCCCCAGCCAAGTTAAGCAGCGTCGAGCGTGGTTACCAGTTGGATGGGTGACCGTTTGCGCGCCTTGGCTTCAGTACAGTTCCCCCAGTTCACCCAGCTGTCAATGGGTACCTGCCCTCTTTAGGGTCAGGGAAGGTAAAGCAGCGAGGGAGAGGAGATGGGCGTCGCCCTCAATATGCTGGCCCTAGAGAAATGAGGTCTCTGACGCCTCGCTCCCCTACGACCTTACAGGTTATGGGACTCCTTTACCTTACCTTTTACTACATGGATTAGCTGATTAATTCATGGGTGGGTGGGGTGGGTTCATTGCTGGATGGATGGATGGATGGATGGATGGATGGATGGATGGATGGATGGATGGATGCAATATGTTGGTTGACTAATCAATAAGCTAATATTCATTCATTCCTTCATTTATTCATTCATTCGTTCATTCCTTCATTTATTCATTAATTCAGTTATTCATTCATTCACTCATTTCATCTATTGACGAGATAATTACTTGATAGTTAGGTTGGTTGATGAATGGATTAGTTGATTGTTAGGTTGGTTGATGAATGGTTTATTGATAGGTATATTGGATGGATGGATGGATGGATGGATGGATGGATGGATGGATGGATGGATGGATGGATGGATGGATGGATGGATGGGTTGGTGGATGGGTTGGTGGATGGATGGATGGATGGATGGATGGATGGATGGATGGATGGATGGACGGACGGACGGACGGACGGACGGACGGACGGATGGATGGATGGATGGATGGATGGATGGATGGATCTGTTCATTAATTCCTGGGTCCAAAAACTGTACAAAAGACACCCTCACATCTTTACCCTTTTCACGAAAGCACAATCTTCTAGCAGGGGATTTTCAGGCTTCCCACAAACCAACATACAACCAAGCAAGACAGAGACAGAGAGAGAGAGAGAGGGAAGGAAGGGCAGAAGAAGAGGGTGGAGGGAGGGGGAGAGAGGGAGGAAGGGGGAGGGGGAGAGAGAGAGGGGGAGGGAGGGGGAGGGAGAGAGAGGGAGGGGGAGAGAGGGAGGGGGAGGGGAGACAGAGGGGGAGGGAGGAAAGAAGGAGGATGGAGGAAGGGGAAGGGGAGAGAGAGGGGAGGGAGGGGAGTAGAAGAAGGGGAGGAGAAGAGGGGGGAAGAGGAGAGGGGGAGGGGGGGGAGAGGGGAGGGAGGGGAGGGGGGGGAGGGAGGGGGGGAGAGAGGGGGGGGTGAGAGAGAGGGGGAGGGAGGGGGAGGAGAGAGGGAAGGAGGGGTGTGAGCGGGGGAGGGAGGGAGGAGGGGGGAGAGGGGGGTAGGGGGAGGGGGAGAGGAGAGGGAGGGAGGGAAGGGTGGAGGAGAGAG
>CM054160.1:47022835-47027835 GCA_028751875.1 Rapana venosa
GGGGGGAGAGAGGGGAGAGAGAGAGAGAGACAGGCAGAGAGACAGAGACATACACAGAGAGAGAGAGAAACAGACAGACAGACAGAGACAAAGACAAAGAGAGAGAGGGACGTAAAAGACAGAAACAAGAGAAAGAGAGAGTGATAGAAAGGGGGAACATTTCTAGCACAGAATTTCCCTATGGCGGGGATGCTATTGATATTGAAAGAGGCCCCCCATCATTCCCAGGTGGATAGACTGCGTGACGAATCTCTACACCTAGCTATAGGCGTGAAATGGGTGCTCGCTCGCATGAATGGGGGGGGGGGGGGGGGGGGGGTCGACGGGGGGCGAGAGGGGGGGAGGGGCAGAGAAACTGAATTTAAGGAAGATGGTGGGGATAAGGAAGGAGCGATGATAACTGATGCAAGGTCCTATGTCCCTGGTGCGAGTACTGTTGCAACTTCAAGACACTCACCACGCTTACGCTATGATAACTATGTGATGTGAGCAGCGCGAATGCATGTTGATGAACATGCAAACACTCGTGCACGCAACAACAACAACAACAAATGAATATGCCTGGCAAAATATGCATGAAAGTGCAAGTGCAAGCTCGCACATACACACACATACTAATGACATACACACATACACACACACAGTACAAAGACTAACATAGTAACAGAAATATGTTATAACCAGATTCGGATACCCACCCAGCCAAAAAGCCAGATGCACAGCTATCCATCCATCCATCCATCCATTGAAACATCCAACAATCCATCCATCCACTCACCCCCCCCCCCCCCACATCATCCACTACCATCTATCCATCCATCCACTCATTCATCTACCCACCCATCCACCAATCCATCTCTCTATCCAACCCACTCCATCCATCCATCCATCTACATATCCATCCTATTCATCCACCCGTCCATCCACCCACCTCCCCCCCCCCCCCCCCCCCCCCCACACACACCCATCCATCCACAACAACACTCTAACAATCCATCCACATATCCATCCATCCATCTACCAACCACCCCACCCACACACACACACACACACACACACACCACAACACCATCTATCCATCCACCTACCTGTCCTTCCATCCATCCACCCACCCATCCATCCATTCACCCACCCATCCATCATCCACACAAGCAGACTAACAAACACATGAACTCACCATGACAAGTACGACCATCCGAGTTGAGTGTTGCATTGTGGGGGCAAGTGCACCGGAAGCTGCCGAACACGTTTTGGCAGCCATGTTGGCAGTATGCAGAAGGTAATGCTTGGCATTCGTCAATATCTGGAGAGAGAGAGAGAGAGAGAGAGAGAGAGAGAGAGAGAGAGAGGAGAGATCTTAAAAAACAAAAAATGAACTTGAAGGAGATGCATCTATTAAGCGCAAGAGTATAGCTTAGGAGTCGTTTTTTTTCTGTTTTCTTTTATTGGCAGATTTTTTTTTCAGAAACTCAACTGTATCAGAACCTTTTTTCCTGCTGGCTTACACATTGATTGAAGCATGGTAGCGTTAATGGTATTACACATTGATTGAAGCATGTTAGTGTAAATGGCATGCACAGAAGAAGAAGAAGAAGAAGAAGGAGGAGGAGAATAAGGATGATGATGATGGCGCTTTATCTTGCAAAACAAATCAAAGCATTTGCATTCAACCTATTCTTACACAGTCATGCAACCAGCAACGATTAATAGATTAAACAAATTCAAATGCACACACACACACACACACACACAAAGGTTATACACTTTGGCAGGGTGACGGTTTATCGACTGTTGAAGGTAGGGACAGTTCTGAGATGAAGCAGGAGGGGATACATCATACATTTTTGTAATGAAGACTGGGAACATTATTATACAACCACAAGAAAATAACACATAAGGTTGTAAGTACAATAATGCTAAAGTTGCATACTGTTAATGAGTAGATTCGTATTATATGAAAGTGCAAGTGTGTGGGTAGGAGATATCTATACATTATTTTAATGCATATCTTCAAGTAACCGAGTGTTTGGGGTGTTTTTTGTTTGTTTGTTTTGTTTTTGTTTAATGTCCATTCACTACTTGGGTTGGGTTTTTTCTTTTTTTTTCTTCTTCGTCGAACGCTCAGACAATAATGTCGTCTGTCTATGAACGAAAATGCTGCCGTTAAGCGCCTGACAAGTCAGGGAGCACATCCGACTCGGCAAGGGAGAGAATTGTTATCGTTAAAGCCTATCTGGGGGGGGGGGGGGGGGGGGGTGAGGGGGGGGGGGGAAAGGCGGGAGAATGGACCAAGAAGGCCGAAAATAGACAAGAAGGTGGTGATCAGAAGAAAAAGACTGAGGCAGAAACAAAGAGAGTGATAGAAAGGGAGAATTCCTAGCACAGAATTTCCAGAAGGTGGGGATGCTATTTATACTGACAGGCCCCCGGCATCCCCATGGGTAAGGCTGGGTTTGTGTTATTTTTAAAGTGATAAATTCTTGTATTTCTTGTAAGTTGCTGAGGAACTTGCTTCTGGAATCCAAGGCAGAGAAGAAGCATAGTCGTCGTTGTCTAAACACAGGTCTTTGACAGCGGAAACAAACAACACATTGTGAACATTGTTTACCTCTGGTTGCAGAGTCTTGGGGTGCCAGAGGATGAGGCAGGCACAATGATGATGATGATGATGATGATGATGATGATGATGATGTATGGAATTTATATAGCGCTGAATCTTGTAAAGTAAACAAATCGAAGCGTTCAGTGATGGAAGGGATAATAGTGGGGAAGGGGGTGGAAGAGGGTGGATGTGAAACGAGGGGACGAATGAAGGGGAGAAAAACAACAACAACTTTCAAGGCGAAAACGATAATGATGACGATGAGGAATGCCTTTCTTTCTTGAGGAAAGGGGTGTTCATCTATTGTTGTTGGTGATGTTATTGTTGCTCTTGTTGTTGTTGTTCTTCTTCTTCTTCTTCGTATTCTTCTTCTTCTTCGTATTCTTCGTATTCTTCTTCGTATTCTTCTTCGTATTCTTTTTCTTCGTATTCTCCTTCGTATTCTTCTTCTTCTCCTCCTCCTTCTCCTCTTCCTCCTCTTCCTGCTTCTTCTTCTTATTCAAACTCTTCTTTCTTATTCTTCCTATTCTTCTTCATCATCTTCTTGCCCTCCTCCTCCTCCTCCTCCTCCTCCTCCTCTCTCCCTCCTCTCCTCCTCCTCCTCCTCCTTTTTCTCCTTCTTCGCATTCTCCTTCCACTCCTTCTTCTATTTCTTATTTTGTTGCTGTTGTTGTTGCTGTTGTTGTTGTTGTTAAGCGTGTTGTTATTGCACCGAAGGCGGTCTATGCATGCTGTATCACACGGATTGCATTACTACAGGGTGAACATGTAAAGAGAGAAAGAAAGGGAAAAGAGGGGGAAAAAACAGAGAAATTGTCTGTCTCTGCCAAACCGCCAAGGCTTCACCCTACGCTTGAGCATGTTATCCAAGATTTGTTTCCTTCTTTCTTCTCTCTCTCTTTCTTTCCTTCTTTCTATCTTCATTCTCTCTTTCTTCCTTCTCTCTTTCTTTTTTCTTTCTTTCTTTCGTAAGAACAAAATACTGCTGGTAAACGAAACTGCATAATTCTCTCTCTCTTCTCTCTTCTTCTTCTCTCTCTCTCTCTCTCTCTCTCTCTCTCTCTCTCTCTCTCTCTTCTGTCTGCTGTCTGTTATTGTCTGCTCTGTCTCTTCTTCTCTTACTCTCTCTCTCCTTCTCTCTCTCTCACTTCGATTATGGCTTTGTGTGGTTTTTTACCATTAAGATGTAATGTGTTCCTATCAATAATAATGTCACAGTTATACAAATCTATAAGAGACAAAAGCTGCCTTTCTGTGTGAACAAAATAGAAAATGATGACACTTATATTTGATTGCTGTAACAGATAAGAAGAAATTGTAAAGAATCAAATGCATGACACTATCAGATTGCTGAAAGACAATGAAAATCACGAACATCTCCAGGTATGTTTTTCATGCTATCAACAGACGAAAGAAAACATTTTGTAATTGTGCTGTTGTTTGTCGGCTACTCCTTGTTTCCATTATAAGTCATTGTGGCTGCTTGATGTGCCGTTCTTTTGATTATCTTATATGCATTGACTTCGTGTTTTGCTTTCAAGGTTTATCGTCTGATTGTTTTTTTTATTCGGATGATGTACTTGGTGTGATGCCACCAGGAGAGCTGGCTTAGATGGAAAATGTGACGATCTCTTTTTGCATCTCGTTTCCTTTACTTGCCTTTTTGCCTTGCCCACTGTATGTATTGTGGCCAAAGGCCAATGTACATTAAATCTGTTCAGAGTTCAGAGTTCTCTCTCTCTCACACACACACACACACACACGCGCGCGCGCGCGCGCGCCCGCACGGAGACAGACAGAAAGAGACAGACAGACAGACAAAACAGAGACAGACACAGAGAGACAGAAGGACAGAGAGAAGAGACAGACAGAGAGAGAGGGACAAACAGACAGACATACAGAAAGACACAACACACACACACATACACACAAACACAGACAGACACAAACACACAGATACACAGAGGCAGAAACACAGACATTCAGATAGACAAAGACGTTGACAGAAGGGAAACTAGGATAAAGAGACAGAATAACTAAGAGACAGAGACGAAATAACCAGCAGACAGAGAGAGACACACAGACAGACAGAAGACAGACAGATTGACGAACAAACAGCCACACACCTTGCTGACAGGCTGTTCCAGTAACTCCCTCGGGACAGACGCATCGCCCTTCCAAACACCTCCCTCCGTTGGCACACTGAGGCTTGCACCCTTGCTGGGCCTCTTCTCGGATTTCCCTGCAGCTCTTGCCCCCTGAATGGGCCCCACCTTTACAGTCTTTCGGGCAAGGGGTTTCCTTCTTTATGACACACGAGGACACAGTTCCATCTGCGTCTCTTTGACAGTTGACAGTGAAGTCATTCTTCAGCCGACAAACAGGAAGGGCCGCGTCA
>CM054160.1:47032835-47040335 GCA_028751875.1 Rapana venosa
GTGAAATGTTTCTTTGGTTTAGATGTGGTTGTCATATCTGTAGAAATCTGAGGTGTTGGATTACTGACAGTCTTGTTTGGATTTTTACCTGCTCCCTCACTTTGTACTCTTTTCTGCTCTCCATGCTTGGTTTGATGCTTACTAAGTTTCACAGGAGGCTTTGGCGCTTTGTTGCCAGAAGAGAATCGCCTACTCTCTGCCAGAATCGAAGACGCTACAGGAGTGTTTCCTCTGCTGACTGCTGCAAACCTTCTTCGTCCATGAGGACGCATCCTCTGACGGTGACGGGCACGTGAAAACATGGGATGCGATCTGGACACCCACTGGCCATAGGTGAACTGTCGGTGAGACTCTGGCCTTGTCTGGGCCACTTCACTGAACTGGTATCTGCGCAGTCCCTTCATGGAGGGATGACTTCGAGAGGAATGATGTGAACGTCTTTGTTCAACATCCTTTTCACCATCTCTTTGTCTGGCATCGTTGGTGGGTTGTTCAGTCACAGAACCTGTTGTTGAGGGAAATGGTGTGGTAAGCAAAGTGGCAGAAGATGTCTCAGGGTTAGACTGTTTGACTTTGGATAAATTCATCTTTTCATTCATCAATTGTTGACTGCTGCTGGGACTGTCTCTGCTTTGCAGTTTCTGTATCTCCGACGCTGTTACATTCATTGTTACATTAGTTTGTCTGTGCAGTCGCTGATGCATGCTGTGTCTTTGTTGCTGTTGCTGCTGCTTTGTTGCTTGGACATGTTGTGGATGGATTCTACTAGCAGCCATCTGCTGGGACCTCATGAGTGAACTGAGGTACTGAAGCCTCTGACGAATTGTGAGATGGTCTGAGGAGAGTTTTCTAGAACGATTGTTTGGCCCATTACCTTCTGAGTGTCTTAGCTGTTGGGAAATAGGCTGTAGACTCTCTCTTGAAGGCGGAACACTTGATCTCTGTCTTTGAGATGACAATGCAGCTCTGCTTCGTTTTCGTGCTGTCTCGCTGTGGTGTCTTGTATACATTTGCTGTTGGTGTTGCTGGCGTTGTCGTTGCTGCTGCTGCTGTTGTTGTCGTAGTTGGTAATAAGTACGTACACTAGGTCTGTAAGCTGTCCTTCTTTGACCTCTTCTCACAAAGTTTCTGTGAAAAGTTCTCTGTGGCTGGGAAACTTTTTGACTTGCATCTTGATGCTTTGGAGGATGTCTGTGATATTTGGATAAACCCATGTTTCTTAGATAGTCGCCCAAATCACCACGCAGTCCAGTTCTTGAATTTAGCTCTGAGTTTTGAATTCGATCTGGAGCATGCTGTACTCTACGTCGATGATTGAGAGATGGGTTCGCTGCTGGATCTCCACCTCTATGTCTGAATCTGGCGTCTCTCCTGACGGCAGCAACACGTGTAGAATGTGGATGACCAAACGGAGATCCCTCTCGTCCCTTACCACGCCTGGCTTGACTGTCGAAATCCCTGTCAACATTATGGGGATCTTTCCGACTTCTAGATAGGGATTTTGACAGTCTGCTACGACCTTGATACGGGAATCGCCCACTGCCTTGGAATCTTAAACGTGACCTGACGTTGCGATGTTGTGGAAGAGCCGTTGGGGTAGGAGGGGGTGTCCAGGGATGCGGGGGTGTCGATGCACTGGGCTGGAAGTGGGGGTAGACAGGTGTGATGCACAAAAGTCGTCTGCTCAGCCTCCATCCTGGACAGCAGCGGTCACGGTTTTGTCCACACACGTTGGGTCCTCTGAAAAGGGAGAATCAAGGTCTTGTGGGAATGGACAGAAGAGAGAGACGATGCCAACGGCAGCTATAGCCGAGTGGTTAAGACCGTTCCACTTCAGTCCCGTGGCTTCATGAAGCCGGGAGCTCTTATTTTGGCAACATCTGGAGAGTCCAGAGTGCAGATGTTTGGGATCTCCCAGGTCAACTTCAAGTGCAGACATGCTAGTTCCTTGATTGCCTTCGTGCATATACACATGCAGAAGATCAGATATGCACGTTAAAGGTTCCCTCATTCATATCAACGTTGGGAGGGTTACGGAAACACAGAAATACCCAGCATACATCCCCCGAGTCGGAATGCAGCTACCTTCATGGTGGGCAAAACAGGGTCGTACAGGCAAAACCTCACTATGGGAGAACCTTGGGGCTAGGTGGCTGAGGAAGGAAGAAATAGCAAGACAGATTCAGCCTTTGTTGTTGTTTGGTTGTTGTTTTGTTGTTGTTGTTTTGTTGTTGTTTGGTTGTTGTTTGGTTGTTGTTTTGTTGTTGTTTGGTTGTTGTCGTTTTTGTTGTTGTTTTGTTGTTGTTTTGTTGTTGTTGTTTTCGTTTCCTTGGCTAGAGGTCCGGGTGGTGGTGTGAGGAGGCGAAGGCGAACGGAACAACACAACAACGATGAGGAGGTGAAGGGGGAGAAGGATGAGAGAGGTGAAAGAGGAGGGAGGTGAAGAGGGGGGAGGTGAAGGGGGAGGAGGTGAAGGGGGAGGAGGTGAAGGGGAGGAGGTGAAGGGGGAGAGGATGAGGAGGTGAAAGAGGAGGAGGTGAAGAGGAGGAGGTGAAGGGGGAGGAGGTGAAGGGGGAGGAGGTGAAGGGGAGGAGGTGAAGGGGGAGGAGGTGAAGGGGAGGAGGGGAGGGGAGGAGGAAGGTGGAGGAGGAGGAGGTGAAGGGGGAGGAGGTAAGGGGGAGGAGGTGAAGGGAGGAGGTGAAGGGGAGGAGGTGAAGGAGGAGGTGAGGTGGAGGAGGAGGAGGGTGAAGGGGGAGGGGTGAAGGGGAGGGAGGGAAGGGAGGAGGTGAAGGGGGAGGAGGTGAAGGGAGGAGGGAAGGAGGAGGTGGAGGAGGAGGAGGTGAAGGGGGAGGAGGTGAAGGGGAGGAAGGTGAAGGGGGGAGGAGGAGGTGGGAGGAGGAGGTGAAGGGGGAGGGAGGAGGTGAAGGGGAGGAGGTGAAGGGGAGGAGGTGAGAGGAGGTGGAGGTGAAGGAGGGAGGTGAAGGGGGAGGAGGTGAAGGGGAGGAGGTGAAGGAGGGAGGAGGTGAAGAGGAGGAGGTGAAGGGGTGGAGGTGAAGGGAGGAGTGAAGGAGGGTGTAGAGAGGTAAGGAGGGAGGAGGTGAGGGGAGGAGGTGAAGGAGGAGAGGTGAAGGGGAGAGGTGAAGGGGAGGAGGTGAAGGAGGAGGGGTGAGGAGGGAGGGTTGAGGGAGGGTGAAGGAGAGTAGGTGTGAAGGGGGCGGAGGTGAAGGAGGGAGTGGGGGAGGAGGTTTAAGGGGGGGGGGGGGGGGGGGGGGGGGTGAGGGGGAGGGGTGGGGGAGGGGGGGAGGGGAAAGGGGGGGGAGGGGGGGGGGGGGGTGGGGGGGGGGGGTGGGGGAGGGAGGGGAGGGGGAGGGGGGGGGTAAAGGGGGGGGTAAGGGGGGGAGGTGGGGAGGGGGAGGGGGGAGGGGGAGGAGGTGAGGGGGGGGAAAGGGGAGGAGGGAGGGGAAGGAGGGAGGGGGAGGAGGTAAAGGGGGAGGAGGGGGGGGGGGAGGGGGGGGGGGAGGGAAGGGGGGAGGGGAAGGGGGGGGAGGGGGAGGAGGGGGATGAGGGGGAGGAGGTAAAGGGAGGAGGAGGGGAGGAGGGAGGGGGGGAGGTAGGGGAGGTGAGGGGGGAGGGGTGGAAGGGGAGGGGAGAAGGGGGAGGGGTGAGGGGGTGGGGGAGGGGGGAGGGGAGGGGGGAGGGGGGAGGGGGGAGGGGAGGTAAAGGGGGAGGGGTAGGGGAGGAGTGGGGGGAGTGAGGGGGAGGAGGTGAGGGAGGTGAGGGGGTGGATGTGAAGAGAGGGGTAGAGGGGAGGTAAAAAGGGGGAGTGAAGGGGGGGAGGTGAAGGGGGGAGTTTGGGGGAGGATGAGGGGAGTGAGGGGGGAGGAGGGGAGGAGGGGGAGGGGGGGAGGTGGGGAGGAGTGAAGGGGAGAGGTGAAGGGGAAGGAGAGGAGGTGAAGGAGGAGAAGGAGAAGAGGGTTAAAGATGAAAGAAAAAGGGGGGGGGGGAAAAAGAGAAACACAACAACAAATGACACACCACATTGCCATCATCCCCCAAAGAAACAATGTTGATGATAATAATAATTTTAACCATATTGTTATTACTACTACTACTACTACTAAAACTTACTACTACTACTACTACTACTACTACTCATAATACTGCTGCTGCTGCTGTGCTGCTGCTGTGTGCTGCTTCCCTGCTGCGCTGCTGCTGTTTTGTTGCTGTGTGCTGCTTTGCTGCTGCGGGACAATTATCATCACCATCATCATCACCATCATCATCATCATATCAACAATAGCAAGAACTCACCTCAAAGGACCACGTCTGACGCTGGATTCTGGCCTGCTACACGTGGCGTCATCACTCAGCATCATACCCACCACCACCACCACCACCCACACCCCCACTGTCTTCACTCTCACCCCTGCCATGCTGCACTGGGTCCCTGCACAAGATAGAATTGATAGAACAGATTTTGACTTCTCCTGCCCTTCCACAAAGAAAGAACGGCCATCCGCTGATGTATTGAATAATCTATGGAGGAGGCGTGTACTTTATCAAGATTTGTGGTTGTTGTTATTGGGGGTTTTATATTTTGTTTGGCAGTGTTTGTTATTTTGTTTTTTTAGTTTGATTAATGTTCGGTGTTATGAACCCTTGGAAATATTGGTTTTTCTTCTTCTTCTTCTTCCCATTCTTCTTCCTTTCTTTCTTTCTTCTTCTTCTTCTCATCATCCTTTTCTTTCATGACTTTTTTTTTCTTCTGCTTCTTTATCTTCTTCTTTTCTTTCCTCCTCTTCCACTTCCTCCTCCTCCTCCTTCTTCTTCTTCTTCGATAGCTCTTGGATAGTCTAACTTATTCATCAATCCGTGCAGTTGAATGCTGTGATTTGTTGTTGTTGCTACTGCTGCTGCTGCTGTTGTTGTTGTTGTTGTTGTTGTTGTTGTAGGGCGTTCCCTGTCTTTACACCAAGGGTTCACCCTAGAATATGCTCTTTGACTCATTCCTCCTGACCAATGCTAAATCCTTGTGATTAAAGACTAAAGTTAAGCTTTGCGATTCGCTGTTTTAGGCTCTCTAAGAACATGGTTGATTTTTTTCATTCGCAATCTCAGCTTTTATCTTTTCAATGCTTTGATAGTACGGCAGGAATACGTTGAACATTTGGAAAATGGATATTGAATAACTGTTAAATGTACACAACTGTTTAAAGTAGATAATTTGATCTCATTTTTGGATAGTTATGTTTGGCTTCGTTTTGATATGTTTGATTTGACCCCATTCTAGGGGCTGGTGGCCTGAAAACTTTGTTCATTGTTCATTGTTAATTAAGCTGATAGGTGGATAAAGCCGAGCACTCTTAAGTACTGATGAATCAAACTGAGCGATTATTTATAAGAAATGGAAGTACCAAATTCATCAACATAGAAATCTTAGCACTTTAAAAGCTATTGACAAGGATTTTAACACTTTGTTTTCATCAGGAAAAAAATAGAATTCCTACGTGCTGACTTATGAAGAAAGCTTGATTCTCTTAACAATTGGCAAAAAATTTCAATGTGTAAATAAACTAATACTGATAAAGGACTTTTGAGATGCCTATACATCTTTGAGTGTAAACAATAGTATCAACACATAATTATTTGTTTGATTTTTTTAAACATATATTTTGAGCACTTTTAAGATACTCTTTAGCTTAAAGACTTTTTTGTTATTTTCTGCAAACAATTTTGTTTATGCTTACATACAGCAATCAGTCCCAAATTCACCTTCAAAATTTTGCAGGAGTTTCAAAAATATTCATTTTGAAGCACACCATAGAAAACCTTATCTTCTTTTTCATCCTTTACTTCTGGGCATACAGAACACGCAAATCAACAATACCAACTGCACCTTTCACAAAACAGAACTAAATTTCAACAATATTAAAACTTTCAATCCAAGCAAACGTTAAAAAAAAATTTAAGCTGTCACCGTTGTTTCAATCACAAATTCTACACATAAAACGCCCAGACTGAGAATTCCAGAAGCACTTTCACTACACAAGTTTGGCTGGAACCTAAAAATGTCAGCCACAAATTTCGAAAACACTATGCACAAAAGACTCTCTTGCAGAGAACTACGCACCATACGCTTTAGGGAGTGAAGAATGCTGACACTTATTCAATGCAGTAGGGACATCACACACTCTCGGTTAGACACCATCATCACCACGCACAAGGCTGGACCAAATCTGTCCCAAAATGAGGTCCGTCCGTCCATCCATCCATCCATCCATCCCCAAAGTAAAAGGTCCTGTGCCAAACGCCCACGCAGGGATTATGCCCACGTGGGATAGGGAAGGTCTGGCATGGCCAATTAACCTCATTAATTAGATTTTGGCTGCTGACCCGGAACCACAGGCACCAGAAAGATGTACAGGAATCGGACGATTTCAGATGCGCATCGTTTGCTCAGATTTTTTGTTGTTTGCTTTTTTTTTTTTAATCTGATGTGTCCCCGCCCACCCCCACCCCCACCCCTCGATCCGCACTGAATAAATAAGTGAATAAATGAAATCTTAATATCCTGATGAATAAACAGTTAAATGAATGAGTAAAGACATACATACATACATGCATACATACACACACATACATACAGACAGACAGACAGACAGACAGACAGACATTCATACATCACTAGATTCGGAATTCGGAAGTCTGAGCAGAGATTTCTAATGCCAGGGCACACATAGCCCATCTGCATTTGGTAGTAGAACAGCCCTGAATGCTGGTATGGATGATATTGTACTACGTGCCCAGCATGCATTTCGCGACCTGGGGAGTGATGGGCTCCGCCAGATGAAACTTGTCCCAAACCATCTGATTGAAAGATTCTGTATTGGGCTGCTAAAGGTTGGGCACAGAGACAGAGACAGGGAGAGACAGACAGACAGACAGACAAAAGCAGAAACAGAGACAGAGAGAAGAGAGAGTGTTGTCAAAGACGTAACTCTCTCTCTCTCTCTCTCTCTCTCTCTCTCTCTCTCTCTCTCTCTCTCTCTCTCTCTCTCTCTCTCTCTCTCTTCTCCCCTCTCCTCCTCTCACTCTCTCTGTGAGTGTGTGTGTGTGGAGTGAGTGTGTGTGTGTGTGTGTCTCACACACACACAAACACAAAGACACACTGTCCACACACACACACACACACACACACACACACACACACACACACACACACACACACACACACAAACACACACTGTCCACACAAACACACACTGTCCACACACACACCACACACATACACACACACACACAACACACACACACACACACACACACAACCACACATACACCACACAACAAACACACAAACACACAACACACACACACACACACACACACACACACACACACAACAAAACACACACCACACAACACACACACAACACAACAAACACACAACACACGCACACACACACACACAACACACACCCCACACAACACACACAAAAC